>CAUYQV010107595.1:0-12302 GCA_963574575.1 Galagoides demidoff
TGCAACCAATAAATGGCCAGGCATTGTGGCGGGCACCTGTGGTCCGAGCTACTTGGGAGGCGGAGGCAGGAGACTCACTTGAGCCCAGGAGTTGGAGGTTGCTATGAGCTATGATGCATGGCACTCTACCCAGGGGGATAGCTTGAGACTCCATCTCAAAAAAAAAAAAAAAAGAAGCAAGATTAGACTGGAGTCTGATAACAATCTTCATTGCACAAGATTAATACCATGAAGTAGACTATGAAGGTTCAGGGGGTGACCAATTTTCTTTCTGACTCAGAGGAATGATGGAGGTTGTATTAGCAATTTTAAATAGCTCTTACCAGTGTGGTGCAAAAAGTACTATTTTTGCTAACACTGTTAAATTTTCTTCTGAACTCGGGGACACTACATTCTTCCAACCTTCCTTATAGTTAGTAGGACCATTTGACAAAATTTGGGTAATGAAATGTGGACGAAAGTGTTTTCAGATACTCTAGATCATAAAACTCTAATGTGATCTTCCAGGCTTTTTTTCCTTCCATACAGGCCATGTTCTGACTCATTGGGCCATATGTGCAGTTTTTATTGTGTGAGACTTAGATTTTGAGGGGTTCCTTATTTTCTTATAGACATCTGATTATACTGAATAAGACATTCCTCCTCCCAAGTCTTATAGTTGTTTCACAAGCAGAGAAGAAAGAGGGGTTAAAAGGTTTCAGGGGAAAAAGACTCATGCTTATGTAAAAGGACAAAACTGATCAAAGGACTGCATCAAGTGTATGGGGGCTCCTTGAGCTTCTGTGTTGTCAGAGTCCGTGTCTTTGATGATGAGCACTGTGGTGGAGATGGCAGTGCAGTGTGCAGAGCGTTGAACGCCAAAAGAAGGAAGGCTTTCTGTGACCTAACTAGTGTTTGATCAGGCAAGTGAAAAGATTAAAACTAAATTTAGTAAGATTAACTTGGCATCAGCTTGAAAGAGAGATCAAATGGAGGAGAAGACAAAGAGAACCAAATCATAAGAATAAGCAATCAGAGAGTTAATAAATCAGGTGATGAGTAGAGGGAATAATAATGATGATAGAAAAAGCTATCATTAACTGAGTGTTTGCTATAGACCTACCCTGGTTTTAAGTACTTAAAAGTACCATTTTACCTTCATGACGCATTAATAAAGTTGATCTTGGTATTTCTTATTTTATATTATATTTTAAATAAAATATTCTGAATGTGTCCATGAGGTGAAATAGCAAAATTCAAGCACCAGTCATTGCCTTTGACAGTTTTTATAAAATTTTAGAAAAAACCCTCCAAAACACCTTGATATTTAATTTTGTGATTTTATAGGTACATAAAATAATATATATTATGTATGGTGATATATTATATATACCCACAACATATAATTAGGTTCCTACACATTATCTGTTAAATTATTCATTTTATTTAATACTCCTACAGATAATTCTCCACCCCCAATTTATGGATGAGAAAAATGAGAAGTTTAGATAAAATATTTCTGTAGAAGTATGTGATGAGACAGGGCTAGAGTAGGAGCTATTTGAAACCAGTGTTGTAAACCATATCTGGTGCTCCTTTTACTACATAAAAATAGCTAAGAATGGGGCGGTGCCTGTGGCTGAAAGGAGTAAGGCGCTGGCCCCATATACTGGAGGTGGTGGGTTCAAACCCAGCCCTCACCAAAAACTGCAAAAAAAAAAAAAAAAAAAAGTTAAGAATGAACAAATAATGAGAAGTGGAGGTTGGGTGAATAGGTAATGTGAAAATAGATTTTTAAGAAATATTTTTAAAGACTAATATTTGACAATGACTTTTAATTATATATTTTGAGCCTTTGTCTTCTTATTTTAAAAAACCTCTGTTTACCCTTTTTTGGTGAATGTTTTTGTGCTGCTTAAGGCAAATAGCTTAATTACATAAAAATAAATATCTATATATCTGCCATCCAAAGTAAACAAATATTAATATGTATTATCTACAATTTGTCTTAATAAAACTGATAAAGTATCATTCTGCTCCTTCCTTGGAGAATGTTGAAACATTGATGGTAAGATCATGAGCTAAGTTACATAATCACAAGTTGGCTCAGCACCTGTGGCTCAAGCAGCTAAGTCACCAGCCACAACACCTGAGTTGGCAGGTTCAAATCCAGCCTGGGCCCGCCAAACAACAATGATGGCTCAAACCAAAAAATAGCCTGGCCTTGTTGCAGGCACCTGTAATCCCAGTTACTGGGGAGGCAGAGGCAAGAGAATCGCTTGAGCCCAGGAGTTGGAGGTGAGGAGTTGGAGCTGTGAGCTGTGATGCCACAACACTCTACCCAGGGTGACAGCTTGAGGCTCTGTCTCAAAAAATATATATATAATCACAAGACACCAAACATCATTCAAGTTTATACAATAGGGCAGACTGAATTTACCATATAATATCAATCACTTGTAAAATTTCATAATGACATGACTTCTTGAATTAGTCAACAGAAAAGGTATTAAGTTCAAGATGTAGGGAAAATGAGTATAATTTATAGGTTTGATGAGCCCACTGTACTTACAGAGCAGTGCTGTTACACTGTGAATAACTATTGAAATTTCTAATTGAAGAATTTATTTCCTTGCACAGCTATTTTCGATTTTGTTAACATCCATAACAGTTATTACTCATGAGGACTTTATCAAGTCTGAAAAGGCAGAAATAATTCTTAAGACTGCCTGAAACTATTTCCATTCTATTTCAGAAATCTACATTTCTATAAGTGGAATGGCTTTATCAAAATTATAGGACATGTTTGATTACATTGATGTTCGAAGCTTAAAGTTTTGCCTAAAAAGATGGAAAAATATAGAATCAAAAATGATTCACCAAGGACTTTATTTTTCAACCATGAAACTTCTGTCTAAAGGTTTTTTTTTCCTTTAGAAACTAGGGTAACATTAGTAACTGGGATAACAGATCTTGGGGACTGGTTCAGTTATTTCAAGACCAACACACCTTATTTTGAAAACAAGCATGCCTTTATTCTTAATCCTTGAATGTGGATACAAACATATCCTTGAGAAACTACCTTTTCTTTCCTTGGCATTCCTCCACTTAGCACACCTTCAAGTGATTTGCTTTGTGAGTTAAGAGAATCTTCTCAAGCAGCCATCTTGAAAGCCAAGGATAACAGTTTATTCTGTTTCTGTCTGTCCACAGCAATACCAACCATGCATGCAGTTCCTCTAATTAGCATGCTCCTCTTCTTCCACCTGGGTTGCTGAAGTTCTCAGATTTAACCTCAATTTGCATAGTCAGCAGGATGTGCTCTTGGCCCTCCTGATTATACTTAATACTCACTTCACTTCTTAAATTATCTCCTCCCAAGCTCATCACAATTTTCCTTCCCCCCCTCCCCCCGTGCATGTGAGGCTTTTCACTGGTCTTGGTGTAGGTTCTTTGCACCAGAGGTTCTGTCCATGCTCTGTTTCTCTCTTGCTTGTAGTTTGTTAGTAGGACTCAGCCCCAGTCCTTTTCCCACAACTTGCCCACCATACAACCCCTTTGGATGGTGTTACAATTGAGCAAATGGCTCAATTTGCTTTAACACCAGATGTGGCTCCCAGGTATCATTTGTTGGCAAGAGAAAATAGAATATCTATTCATTAAATAAATGTATGTTTAACACATATTTTCCATCACACATTGATATTCCAGTAGCAATAGATTCCCTCCTTTTTTTACTGTGAATTTCCAACTCAGTTCTCAGAACATCATATCATCAAATTTATATAAAATCTAACTTTCTAAAATCATGCTTTTTCATTTATGTGCTATAGCCACTGATGCAAATGAATGTGTCAATATAAATGAATATAACTCTGAGTTATTAGCATCTTTCCCATTGATTTAAGCTTGACACTAAAACTTAGTAATATCTTGTTTATTATCTCACCAATTTTTGACACAAACCTTATTGTATACTCAGTACAGTTGTGGATATACAAATTATGGGGGCTTATAAAAATCAATTTATACAAAGTGGCTCTATAGAGTACAAAACTCTCTTTTTTTACTACAAGAATACTCTGTAATGCATATGCATGTACAAAGACATCTAAAGTTTTTTTTTCCCAACCCCACTTTTCAAGGCACTCAACCATTACACTCTGAGACAGCTAAGCTCCTGGCTTCTTGGGTCTAAACAGGTATCATATTTGTAACCATTAATATGCAGTCAGGAGATGATTAAATGCAGGCATGATAAAATGTGACACCCCATAATAAATGAGAGTGAAAAAATGAATTCGTAACCATAAATCATGTCTTAAAATTTATGTCATCAGCTTACATTGATGAAGACAATGTAGAAATAAGAAAATATGAGATAGAACTATTTTAAAGATTATAATGAAAGACATTTAAATTTTATGATTTTTTTTCAACTCTTTATCTTAGGTTGAAAATTTAACTTCTTGCCCCTGAAGGTAAAATGCTTGAACTTTGTGGCTTAGAGTAAGATATTGGACAGTTACAGTTTCATTATAATGTAAATTTTTAACTTTAGCATTTTAAATATGAGGGCTCTTAGGAAGTCAAGACAATGAGATACTACCATCTTTTCAAAAAAGAAGAAAGAAAATACCTATTGTTAAATACACAAGATTCATGAAGTTTAGCTTGCCACCTAGTTTACCTAAAAAGATTTGTACACACTATTTTATGCCTTTTTGTGTAAAATTTTGCCATAATCATAACACTAAATTTGGAGGGAAAAAGAGAAAGAAAGAGAACAGAATCTCACAAATTCAATGATATTAAATTCTTAATTAGAAAAATTAAATGCCAAACTCAGTTTCCTAGAATACAAAACAATGCTAGAAACCTCATTTAGAAAGCTATAACATGAAGGCATTGCTATAAAATAAAAGATCTTGTATTTCAATAAATGCACCATAATTTGAACTTAGGATGGATGTTGTTCCTTCAAATGTACCTCATTTGGCAAAATATGAAATTAGTCCAATGCTATTGAAACAAGTGTGAAGTAAATTTAAGGTCCTTCCAAGGAACTTTCATAATACATACTGGTTTCTAAAGTCATGTTTGTTACCAAGTGTTATGAGTAACATATATGTTACAAACTTAAAATGTGTCCCCACAAGAGGGGTATGTTTAAGTCCTAAGTCCCAGTATCTCTGAATGTGATCTTAATTGAAAAGAAGATACTTCCTAGGGTAATCAAGTTAAAATGTCATAGGTCATAGGAACTAGTGTCCTCATTAAGGGAAAATTTGAACAGAGACAAACACGTGCACTGGGAAAATGATGTGAAGAGACAGAGAAGAAATCCCCCCCTGAAAGAACCAACACTGTCAACACCTTGATCTTGAACCTCTAGCCTTCAAATTGTGAGACACAGTCCTCTATTATTTAAACCAGCCAGTACGGGATGCTTTGTTTTGGCACCCTAGAAAGTTAATATGCCTAAAATAATGCAGTTATAATAAGCTCTTTTGTTTTTATATTGCTGATATAGTCATACACTTAAATGACATTCTTGTTTGGTCTAATACACTATACTAGGAAAGTAGTAGATGCTCAGCTAAACCCAAATGTTACATCCTAAGTTTCACATCCTTTAAAAGATAAACACATGCTATGGCACACAGCAACATGATGCCAATCTATACTTACAACTAACCAGAGATTTGGAGGTTAGAATAAAAGGGTATGGGGAGTCTATTGTAACTCCCTTTTGTTACAGAGCTCCTACTTCTATTAAATAAACATATGGATTGCTTTCTTATCTCCATAGTTAGACCCTTACTTGGCAGCACCAACAACATAATTCCTATTCCTAAAAATGTCCCCATCACATCAGTACATAAAGTAGTCTCAGAGTTTGAGGAAACAGAGAAGAGTTACAGTCTTATACTCCCTTACAGATTAAAAACCCTCCAATTGCATATTGGTATCCCAGCTTTGAGTAGACTTTTGTTCATTTTAGCCAAGGGGATTTTCCTGATTTTCTCCTCTGATTTATTAACAAATTTCAGCCCCCACCATCTTATTTGCCTTCCACTTTCTCTATAATCCTGTGGCTTCTTATTTTCTCCTGGTACCTTGTTGCTATAGACTAAATTGTACCCATCTCCTGAATTTCATATGTTGAAACACACTACCCCCACAATGTGATAATATTTGAAGATGATTCCTTTGAGGGGTAATTAGGTTGAGATGAGGTTATGAAGATGGGGTCCTGATGGGGGGATTCACATCCTTACAAAAAGAGATGTGAGAGAGTTCCCAAGTGCTTTTTTCCCTCTCCACCCCATGTGCTTACACTGAGGGAAGTCAGTGTGCACATAGCGAGGTGGTGGCCATCCACAAGTTAGAGAGAGAGTCCCTACCAGATCCCAACTGTGCTGGCACCCTGATTTTAGACTAACAGTGTAGAACTGCAAGGAAATAAATGTCTGTCATTTATAAGCCAACACAGTTTATGATATTTTGTTATGGCAGCCAGAGTTGATTGAGACATGATATACTGAAAAATTTAGTCCTCTTTACTTTGTTTCTCTAATAAACTTAGCTATTTGCCCATCATTATACCTGCCTATGGAAGGAAACCCAGAAGGTCAATAAGAGGCTTTCCTGAACAATGGTCTTCTATTTTCGGTTTTCTCTCTTAGTCACATGGAAACAACAATGACAAAGACAGCTAAATTTCTGCATTTACCTCTAATTCTCTTCAAGGAAGGAAACCTAGAAGAGCATTAAAAATATATATATATATATATTTTTTTTTTTTTGGAGGGGGCAGGACACAATTGTAAGAGAGACTTCACCTAACAAATGCAATCAGTGAAACCTGGTTTCTTGTATCCTCAATGAATCCCCAACAATATGCTACTTGGAAGTCAACAGTGACTGTATTTAATATGGATTTTAAATAAAAACTTTTTATATGTTTTCTTGCCAACAACACAGTGCATTACTTGAATAAATTAACAAATAAATAATAATACTAAAAAAAATGAAGGCAGGGAACTAAGACAAATAGACCTAAATTCAGATTTTCTTCATGGTATTTATCAGCTGTGTGACCTTTGGAGTAACTTTCATTGATATTTTTCTAAATTGAAAAATTAAGTTAAAAGTGATTCTTTCAAAGGTTGTTGGAATTTAATCAAGATATTGCATATAACATTGTTGGCAGGCCAGCTATAGATACTTAAAAACAAACCAAATGTTTATTACATTCTCATGAATAGTCTTATTATCAAAACCTTATTCACCATGGAGAGATCCAGTTATTGACATGAGGATTATCAAACAAAAAGGGAATTTTTCGTATGAATGATATTTCATTGGGAGGATGGAAGAAGCTGCCTCAAATCCTCAAATCTATCTTCCCAGGTAGGGGACATCAGGGGATTTTTTTTTTTTTTTTTTTTTTTGCAGTTTTTGGCCAGGGTGGGTTTGAACCGGCCACCTCTGGTATATAGGGTTGATGCCCTACTCGTTTGAGCCACAGCTGCTGCCTAATCATCAGGGGGCTTTTTAAGGAGGGCCATGTGCCTTGGGGGCAGATCTAGGGCAATGTCTGCCCTGAGGCCTTTAGATCTCAATCCCTGCAGAAAATCTACCATTTCTGAGGAACAACTCAAAAAAGTTAGTTAAGGAAGAGGATTACAGAAGATATATAGCATTCATTGAAATTTATTCATGGATCCAGCTTTAATTTGAGCCTTACCAACTTCCTTTAGATTTACATTTAATGTTAATAATTTAAAATAATGCACACATGTGTGCACACACATATTATTTTCTGACATTATGTATATTTTTATGCAAGACAAAATACATTAACTTGAGAAAGATGAAAACTTAGAAATAATTCAGATCTATGGGGCTCATGCTCCAGACTTAATGGGGTAGGGGGGTGTGCACACAGGCATGACGAAGTTTGAGAACTTAAAAGATTTTAAACGTAGATTTTCAATTAAAGATTTCTTGTTCTACTGTGTTTAAATTTATACTTTCAAAAACATGATGCTAAAGGTGAAGTTAGTTGAGCAAAACAATGTTATTTCAGCTACTCAGGAAGCTAGTTGACAATAAGTAGTCCCTTGAGGCAAGATTCTTCCCAGCATTGTTCACTAAAATATTTGTTCAAAACTGAGGAGTGATTTGTAAGATCTGTCCCTTCAGGAAATAAAAAGTGATATTGATGCTGTGTAGCTAATGCAGAGACAAAAATAAATAAATAAATAAGTAAAAAGAAAACCCAAAACCTCAAAACAGCAGCCAGCAAAATAATGATGAACATATCACCACTTTCCATTTTTCCTTTGAGAAAAAGATTCATTTTATCGCATGTGAAGGTGAAGTAATCCCCAGTGCATTCTAGCTGAGATATAATAATAATTTTAAGAAAAGAGTAGGTTTTCATAGGAAGAGCTCTGGAATCTTAGTGAGTATTTATTATTCTTTCTTTGGCATTTTGAGTTCTCTTGAGTTCAATCAAACAAGGAACTTTATTAAGCACCCAGGCAAAGTCCTCTTAGATAACAGTATTGCCTATGCATCTACACTATATCATGCCCCAGATGCTTTGTTATTGATATATTTCTTGTGATTCTGAGGTTACAAGGGAGAGCTGAGGGACAGATTGTTTAACTGATTTTCCTTTACTAAAACCTTTCAGAAGCTTTAGAACTTGGTATAAAATCCCATCAATGTGTTGGTCTTTTTGAGGCTGCAGGGACTAGAGGGAGCAGCTAGGACTTATTTGAAGGATACAGGACCCAAAGGAGGAAGTAGAGAAAAATGTTTGTCATCAGCATTGCTTAGACAGTATCGTTTAAGATGCCACAGCAAGTTTACCTTGTCCAAAGACAATGCCACAGAACAGCTCACATTAGACGGTCTGGAGTAACATTGCTGATATTCAAAGCTCAGTTCTTCCATTTATCAAGTTGCTAAACCTGAGAAGAACATTTAATCTGCCTGTATTTTTACTGTCCTACATGTATGACAAGATAGTAAAATGTCCTTCGATGGATGAGATAATAATGCATGCTTCATAGGTATGTGATAAAGGTTCACTCATTTTACTAAGTGTTCGTGATAGTGTCTGGTATATTGAAAGATTTTTACAACTGTTTCTATCTGTATCAATTATTATTAACTAGTATTATTAACATGGTGTTTTTATTTGAGTCTTCCCTATCACTGCTATTTCACAGTTTGGGTTTATTCATGGGTTCTACTCCCTTATGGCTTTTGCTGACTTCCTTCACCCTGGATGTCTCTATTTCTGTGGGCATTCTGCATCTCTCTGTATGACACACATTCCAAATCCTCAACAAAATAGATATGATGAGATCGGCTAACCACAACTCCATATATAGACTGCCTCTTTTCAACAGACCATTTTACCTCCCTAAGACTACATTAGATACTCAGGTACCAATCAGAGGATCATCAGGTCACACGAGAATTGTGTTGTTTTATGGTATAAAACATGGCAATATTTAGGTACATAAAGAGCCAGTAGGAGATACTTTGAGTCATAGGTTGCTGGAGCTCTGATGCTTCTCCACTATGTGCCGCCTCTTTCTGCCTTTGCTCTACGGAGCATCCTGCAATTAATATTCTCCCCCGATGGACACTGTAGAGGATCTAAATAACTCTATTATATTTCAAACCCAACGTCAAATGGAAAATTAATAACATATAGAGAGAAAAAAAAACATGTTCCAGGGGTTCTCAATTGTGACCCCTTTGGGGGTCAAATGACCCTTTCACAGGGGTCACCTAAGACCATCCTGTATATCAGATATTTACATTACAATTTATAACAATAGGAAAATTACAGTTATGAAATAGCAATGAAAATAAGTTTATGGGAGTGGGTCACCACAACATGAGGAACTGTATTAAAGGGTTGCAGCCTTAGGAAGGTTGAGAACCACTGTGTTAAACCAAATAGATACTACATTTCCAAAGCAAGTAGTAAGATACATATTTTCAGATTTTCGATTGAATTATCTCATTTGGCATTTTATATAGTGGTGGTGATTTTATGTATCACGAATGTTGATGTATTCCATCTGCCAATAGCAGTCTTGATGACTATGGTGACGAAACAAAGATGTGCCAAATTCCTCCTTACAAACTGAGAAGGCACTTCACAAATCTCCATGTAAGCATCAGGGTTGTATAGTCTCTATCCAGACCATAAATTAAATGCAATTCCCAATCAGGCCTCAGCTGCCTGCATCCCTCACAAGTGCCCCAAGCAGGAAATTCTTTGTCTCACGTCCCTTTATCTGCAGCTTCTGGAATTGCTTTCAAGATCTCATTGCAAATAGTTCTGTGTCTCTCTTAGCTACTATTTGTGTCCTTTTCCACTCTCTAGCAACTCATATATAATTTTTCCTCTTCATTTTTTCTCTATTTAAAGAAATATATATTGGAAACAAAATGCTTGTGGTTGTTAACATGAACCAAGGATAAAGCCATATAATTAGGAGTTTATTCAGAGTAATAGAAATTTTTCTTTTCTTTTGTTGAGACAGAACCTCAAGCTGTTGCCCTGGGTAGAGCTGGTATCACAGCTCACAGCAACCTCTAACTCCTGGGCTCAAGTGATACTCCTGCCTCTGCCTCCCAAGTAGGTGGGACTACAGGCACCCACCACAATGCCTGGCTATTTTTTGGTTGCAGCCGTCATTGTTGTTTGGTGGCCCCAGGCTGGATTTGAACCTGCCAGCTCAGATGTCTGTGAGCCACTTGAGCCACAGGCACAAGCCTAGAAATTTTTTTAAAGTGACTTAAACAAAAAGCAGCTTTTTTTTTTTTTTTTTTGACAAGAAGTCTGATGGTAGCTGATTGCTGATATAGTGGTTGAGTGATGCATGGGCTGGCATTTCTGATTCTCTTGGTCTTTTCTCATGTTCATACTTCATAGTCATAAAATGACAGTTGTAAGTTTCTGTCCAAGGTTGAACACTGAAGGGATGTAGTGATATCAGCCACATGTGCCCTGTTTTAGAAAAAGAAAATGCTTTCCAGAAAACCCAACTGATTTCTACTTACATCTCATTGATAAGGACTGTGTCCTGTGGCCTCTATCTTACCTACAAGGAAAACTGGGAAAGTTAAACTTTCTGCTAGTGCATAATATGTCATTTTCCTGAATCATATAGGCTTCTATTTTCAAGAAATAAAATGGAAGTTGGTAAATGACAATGGTCAAAGTCTGTTATATTATTATGGTAGAATTCTGGGTTATATATTTATGATTCATAATTATGGGTCTTACTTCTTAGGTAACTAGAACTCTACTGGCAATGCACTTTGACTATTCTAGTACCACTATGGAAAATACACAGCTAGATAAAATACTGGCAATTTTCTCCAAAGATTCAAGGAAAACTACTCTTTTTCTGCTTGTTGAGCTGACAGCAAAGGGCTGGAGAAGTACCTGGTAATTTCATGGGTAAAATTTTCAATGTGGAGCCCTGTAAATGATTTGAGAGCCCTCTGAACATGGTCATACCCCCAAGAGAGGAGAAAAAGGAGTTAGTGTAGGAATTTGAGTGATTAGAACACAAATATTTGTCTCAAAATTCTACCTTAATGTGTGAAAAGATGCTAATGAAGTCCTTCTGTCATTGATCTGCTGATGTTTCAGCTCCAAAGCCCTATTCTCTGATGTTGTTTCTACTCAGTCTGTTCACTAAAGTTTGTCACTGGGTCTGCCAGCATCACTACAAGTGTTTCTTGCTAGGAAGTCAGAGTTTGTAGAAACATTTAAAAGACAGCCACAGAGTTTGCATCTTTTATGCTGGTCCTGGTGTCTTCAATCTGAAGAAATTAACAATTTTTTGGTACCCAAGGTATACCAGGCTATGTACTAAATTCTTTTTTTTTTTTAATTTATTGTTGGGGATTTATTGAGGGTATAAGAAACCAGGTTTCACTGATTGCATTTGTTAGGTAAAATCCTTCTTATAATCATGTCTTGCCCCCAAAAGGCGTGGCACACACCAAGACCTCACCCCCTCCCTCCTTTCCTTTCTCTGCTAATCCCTTCCCCACTCCTCCCTCCTCCTTCTTCTCTCTGCTCCACCCCTCCCCTTGTCATTAATTGTCCTCATATCAATATTAAGTATATAGGATTCATGCTTCTCCATTCTTGTGATGCTTTACTAAGAATAATGTGTTCCACTTCCATCCATGTTAATACGAAGGCTGTAAAGTCTCCATTTTTTTTAATGGACGAATAGTATTATTTATCTTTTCTTTATGCTAGG
>CAUYQV010107597.1:0-22752 GCA_963574575.1 Galagoides demidoff
AAAGAAAACTTTTATTGCAGTTGTTTATATCATCCCAATGTCAGTGCCCCTTGCTTCATGAAAAGCCTTGTGGACACAGCTGTGGAACAGCACCTGCTTGATAGAGGGAGAACCATCTGGGGTCAGAAGAGACGCAGCATAACAGACCTAGACCCATTTTTGTTGTTGTTTTTTTTTTTTTTTAGAGACAGAGTCTCACTTTATTGCCCTCAGTAGAGTGCCGTGGCATCACAGCTCACAGCAACCTCCAACTCCTGGGCTTAGGCAATTCTCTTGTCTCAGCCTCCCAAGTAACTGGGACTATAAGCGCCCACCATAATGCCCGGCTATTTTTTGTTGCAGTTTGGCTGGGGCTGGTGCCCTACCCACTGAGCCACAGGCGCAGCCCCCAGCCTATACCCAGTTTTAAGAGCACTTCCCTACCCTCATTGTTACCCAGGCCACTACCCTCCTGACCCATTACCTGTTTTAAACCCAACTTTTCTGTTGTACTTGGATTTCTCAATTTTGATCTAGTAGCTGCTCATTTTCCTGCTTTTTACATTTAGGAGGTTCAAGTTCTAGCAGTTCCTCCAGCTGCAGAAGAAGGGAGTTAGACATCCTATCCCTAAAGATCAGCATCTTTTTGACACAGCCAACCTGTGTTGAATCAACCCTTACAGTTCTTCTTCCTTACCTGTCCCTGAAGCCCTTCCTTCCTACAGGGCCCAACTCCACGTAGGGTGAGTGCAGCCACACAACAGTAACCAGACAGAGCAGCCTCCCCTGCAGACATGAGCAAAGAAGGGATCCAGAGAGCCAAGGCTGTTTCCTGAAAAGCAAGAAAGGACAGGGACTGAGGGAGTGGGGCAAGGGTGTGCAAATAGGGGAAACAAAAGGGCTTTGTGGATGGGAAGAAGGAAGAGAATGTGCTTACGTAGATTCTTGTCGGATCAAAGGAGCAGTCAGTGTGTCCAGGCCCCTGGTCCAGTGGTACCAAAGGATCCAGCAGTCCTGGATGGCAGTCAGCGATAAGACGGCGGCCACCGTTGGCCACAGTGAGCGACACAGCAAGGAGAAGGCCCAGAGAGCAGGCAGTGGACAAGAGCAGGTTCACCAGAGCTAGTGCCAGTAGGGCCCAGTGCTGGCAGGGACAAGAGATCGGCTGAGCAGCCCGGGTCTGGCTAACTCTCCCAATGACTAGACACCCGTTTCTCTATTTGAGGCTCTTCCTGGTCCACTGACCAAGCTCAGTCAGACCCCATTTCCCTGACTGAAGGTCGCCTCCCTGCAAGCTCCAGAAGTCCCCTCTCACCAGTGGTGGGCGAAGAAGGTTCCTGGATGCCAGGAGGGCCACAAGGCCCACGGAAACACTCTGTTGAAAACACAAAGCCTTTGGCCCGCTGGGCTCTTAAGTACGCCGGAACCTGAGCCCCACCCCCACCCTGCCACTCACCAGCAGCCCCGAGCCAACGGAGATGACATTGGCCGTGGTGTACTCCGGTGTGACAGCGCCTCGGGGGTTGGCCACGTGCCGCAGGACGGTGCCGTGCAGCACGGCCCCCAGCAGCAGGTTCACGTGGCCCACCAAGATCAGCGCAAGGCCCACGCTCATCAGGCGCCGGGGCCCCCGCGCAGCGTCTGCAAAGCACAGGGTGGTGGGCCTGAGTAGCGAAGGGAGGGATGCTCCCCCCAGGAGCATCAAGGCCTGAGGGTGGTCGCAGTGAGAAGGGCCCGGAAGTTACCGAACGCGCAGAGACCGCGGCACCTCATTGCTTCCCGCTACGCCGCAGCCGCAGGGCAGCTCCACCTGGGCCTGGCCCCGCCCCGCGGCCGTCCCGCCCAGCGCTACCTGGACATCCTTCCTCCTGCCGCAGGCGCCCAGCCCGCGCCCCCTAGCGGGGAAGGCGCACACACACGCAAACGACGCTTTTAGCAAAAAGTAGACTTTTATTACAGCAGCAACTGAGGCGAATCGAATGGCCCCCTAGGGCCACCACTGCAGCACCACCTTTCTCTCCCGCCCCGGCCGCCCAGCGGGATTGTAGAATTCAGTTCCCCCAGTGCTCGTGGGCCTCCTTTCCACACAGGCTGGGCGGGAGCCAGCAGATCAGCTACTAGCCCCCAACTAGAAGGCGGCTGCTGAGAAGGCCCAGGCCCACTTCTGTGCAAAACAAGTAAACAAAGTGCAGAGGGGAGGAAGAGAAAGGGGAGGGGAGGATGATGCTCAGAACCAGGGAGCCCCCAATCCCTCCTGAATAATAAAGGAGAGAAGGGGCTTCACAGGGTAATACTGACTGGGGGGAAAGGACAGGAGGGCTATAGCATGTCCAGCGACAGCCACAGCTCAGAGAGGGGCCTGATCCAAGTGAGCTCTAAGAGGAGACAGTGACAGCGGCTGAATTGAGGGTACTGTTCCTGGCAAAATTGAACTTGTTCAGGGTCTCCTCTAGCAGAGAAGTCAGCCGGCTCTGGTCAGCCTGGGGAAGAATTGCTCAGTGAGATGGGCTGAGACAACACAGCATGGAGGCAGCCAGGGCAGAAGAAGGCGGTAACCTCACCTCACTAATGAAGCCCAGCTGCACCAGCTCAGCTGCCAACTCAGGGATGTTCTCATCTGACAAAGAGAGAGGAGTAAATATACAATGGGAGTGAAGCACCAGTCCAGCAACACCCTTCAAATAGCACTAATCCAGCAACTCCCACCAATTTCAGAGGCTGACAGTCATTCTAGGTGAGTCACTGTGTTCCTGCCTTTGTCACCTTCCCCGTCCCTGAATATGTCCCTCAGAGATAAGACTCAGACTCTCCATCCTCTGAGGGAAAGGAGAGACTCACTTGGCATCAGGTCACAGCTCAGGTGCCGGTTCAGTTTGTCCTCCAGCTTCAGCAGAAGCGTCAGCTGGAGAATAGGACATTCATAAAATGAGGCTCTTCTTTTCCCCACCTTCTGGCCAACCAGCCCCATGCAGCCCTGGCCCTGATCCTTACGTGGTGCTTGACTCCCTCCTCCACTGATTCAATGTTGCACTGCATCAGTACCACCTAGGGAGAAAGGTCAAACAGGGTCACCAGAACTACAAACCAATAACCTGGAAGCCTTTCAGGCCCACAGAACATAGCTGCCACAAAGCAGAAACTGCATTCTTTTTTTTTTTTTTTTTTAAAGAAATAGAGTCTTACTTTATTGCCCTTGGTAGAGTGCTGAGTTGTCACACAGCTCACAGCAACCTCCAACTCCTGGGCTTAGAAAATTGTCTTGCCTCAGCCTCCCGAGTAGCTGGGCCTACAAGCACCCGCCACAACACCTATTTTTTTTTTTTTTTTTTTTGGCAGTTTGGCCAGGGCGGGGTTTGAACCCACCACACTCAGTATTTGGGGCCGGCACCCTACCCACTGAGCCACAGGTGCCGCCCAGAAAACGCACTCTTTAAATGAACAAAACCTTATTTGAGATGTCCTTTCTCCCTCCCACTATTGGCTACAGAGACATCTACAACCCCACAGCCCCCACCTTGCGGGTCTCCACCTCAGCTGGTTCAGGTGTTGGAGTCTTAACAGAGGGGGGCACAACAGGTGATGTCACCTCCTCCTGTTGTGGCTGCTGAGGCCGAGGTAGCCCAAAGGCTGTCAAAGGATAGATACCATTTCTGGAAGGAGATGAAGACAGGTCACATGGGCTCTATAATGCCTTAGGACCCACATCCCTACTTTCTTTTTTTTTTTTTTTTTTGAGGCGGAGCCTCAAGCTGTCACTCTGGGTAGAGGGCCGTGGCATCACAGCTCACAGCAACCTCCAACTCCTGGGCTCAAGCGAGTCTCCTGCCTCCGCCTCCCAAGTAGCTGGGACCACAGGTGCCCACCACAATGCCCGGCTATTTTTTGGTCGCAGCCGTCGTTGTTTGGCAGGCCCGGGCTGGATTTGAACCTGCCACCTTAGGTATATGTGGTTGGCACCTTGGCCACTTGAGCCACAGGTGCCTAGCCAACACACCCCTACTTTCTTTTTTTGAGACAGAGCCTCAAGCTATCCCCCTGGGTAGAGTGCCATGGCATCACAGCTCATAGCAACCTCCAACTCCTGGGCTCAAGTGAGTCTCCTGCCTCCACCTGCCAAGTAGCTGGGACGACAGGCGCCCGCCACAATGCCTGGCCAATTTTTGGTTGCAGCCATCATTGTTGTTTGGCAGCCCGGGCTGGGGATACGAACCCACTACCTTAGGTGTACGTGGCTGGCGCCTTAGCCAATTGAGCCAGAGGTGCCGAGCCACATCCCTACTTTCTAAAGAAAGCTTGTTTCTCACTCCACTCTTACCTGACATCTTCTAGGAATTTATCTAATTCCAGAGCTGGTGACTGTGAGTACCTAGAGGAAAAAAAGGGAGAAAAAAGATGGAAGGAAGGAAACAAGCAAAATAGGAGATTCAACCATTCCCAGGGAATGGACAGCACACAGAGCCGCAGGGTGATAGTGACCAATATGTCCCTTTCAAACTCTCTCAGTTACTCACAAAGTCTGAACTGGTTCTCTTCCTGGTCCTGCGGGGATTTCAGCCAGAACAGCACTGGTATCCATGTTTTTGGTGATCTCCTCCAGAGCATTTTCTGGGATCATGTCTGGAAGGCATGATGGAGTGGCATGTCATGGAGGGATAGTCAGGTTAATGTCATAGAAGGCACAGAGGCAAAGAGGTAAAAAATCCCCTTGCAAGCAGAAGAGGAAAGAGCATGCTGTTGAGAATTCTAAGATCCCCAGACTGGAAGAAAATTCCTAGCAGGGCCAAGGAGACTTACGCTGGTGTCCCACAATGCAGTGGGCAGCAAGAAGTTTGAGTGAGGGTACTTCAAACAGTGCTGGGTGGAATAGAAGTTCTCTGGCTGTTGGTCTGCGAGCTGGCTCAGACTGCAGGCACTTTTGAATAAACTCCTAGAAAAGAGAACAAAGTAGTAGAATAGGCATCTGGCAAAGCCCCCCACTGTATTCACCTTTATAGTTCTTACTCTACCTAGCACAAAGATTTGCACATACTATTAGCACTTGCTGAAGGGTTTGAAAACTTGAAAACTATAAGGTACTATGTGAAAGATAGTATTCACTATCTTTCTGGTTTTAATTTTTCTTTTAAGTTTCCTTTTTTCTTTAATGTTCATATTTACCTATGTCTTCCTCCTTATAGTCTACCTCTCTGCTTTATTAGTCTACAAACTGCCTTTCTTCTCCAATCTTCATCAAATTTAGCTTCTCTTTTCTGAACTTAATTACAATCAATAATATTCAACATCTCTTTTATTTCCCAAGCCTAGTATCGCAATTTCCTTTGCCCACTATAACCTTAAATTCACCAGATTTCCCATGCTTCCTATAACCATTTCACCTCCTTTTCTAACTCCCATGGTCCCATGAGAATAACCTGCTTACCTACTTTGTCTTAAACGCCAACAAGGTCATACACCTGATCTTTCACTTAAATACCCCACTCTAATGTTGAACTAGAAACTCACTCTATACCTCCTTCAAGACTTTCCACTAGTCTTCCATTTCTCTCCTATTCCCTATTATACTTCTCTAATATTCTTAGAGTTACAAACCATTCTTGTGTAGACCTTCCTATCTAGCCTCTACTACCTATAGTCTATCTACTGATTCTGCTGATATACCCTTTAAATCTTAGTTCATTATTTCAGGGGACCTTCCCTAACTATATACGGTAGAACCACCGTACCTGACCTTGTCTCTACAATGACCATCTCCTGAAGCTGACCTAATTTTCATAGACTGGACATGCACCACACGTACTTATCAGTTCAGCAGACCTAGTTCCTTATGTTAACCAGTTTGTTACAATCCCTTGGGTGGTCAATTTACAGTTCTACTTTAAATATAAAAATCCCAAGTAACTGATTTAATTCAAACAGACTAATTTTTTTTTGAGACATGAGTTTCACTATACCACTCTCGGTAGAGTGCCAGCTCACAGCAACCTCAAACTCTTGGGCTTAAGTGATTCTCTTGCCTCAGGCTCCAGAGTAGCTGGGACTACAGGCTCCCACAATGCCCAGCTATAATTTTTTGGTTGCAGCTATCACTGTTGTTTAGCAGGCCTGCGCCAGGCTCAAACCCACTACCTTCTGTGTATGTGGCCAACGCCCTACTCACTGAGCTATGGGCGCCGAGCCAAACTAATTTCTTAAAAATAAAACATGGTTGTTTTAGAGTGTACAGAAATTGCCTGAGTAACCATCAAATAGTTTACCTTCCACTCTTGACATACAACTTTTTTGTCAAAGGCAGGGTCTTACTCCATTGCCCAGGCTGGAGTGCAGTGGCATGATCATAGCTCACTGTAAACTCAAACTCCTACTCTCAAGCAATACTCCTGCCTCACTGAGCAGCTGAGACTACAGGCATGTGCCACCATGCCCAACTAATTTCTAAATTTTTTTAATAGAGATTGGGTCTCAATATTACCACAGTTAGTCACCAAAACTCTTGGCCTCAGATAATCCTCCCACCTTGGCCTCCCAAAATACTGAGATAATAAGCATGAGCCACTGTGCTCAGCCAACATGTAATTTTTAACTCCAGTATTATCCATCTTAACCTTATTTGTATGTGTATATATACACAAAAACATGGTAGACACTCCCAGAGGAAAGAGTATCGTTCTGTCTTTTCTGCTTTATGTCCCCTTGTGCTTAGAAGAAAGCATACTCTGCTCAGCGCCTGTGGCTCGAGCGGCTAGGGCGCCAGCCACATACACCTAGGGTGGCAGGTTCGAATCCCCAGCCTGGGCCCGCCAAACAACAATGATGGCTGCAACCAAGAAAAAGGCCAGGCGTTGTGGCAGGTGCCTGTGGTCCCAGCTACTTGGGAGGCTGAGACAGGAGACTCGCTTGAGTCCGGGAGTTGGAGGTTGCTGTGAGCTGTGATGCCATGGCACTCTACCAGGAGGATAGCTTGAGGCTCTGTCTCCAAGAAAAAAAAGAAGAAAGCATACTCCCAGTAGGTAGAAAGGAAGATGAAGCCTGAAGACATTTGAAAGTCAGCTAAGGAGGGAGTGATCCTGATGATCCTTACCCTCTGTAATGGGTCTTCTAGAAGTTGGATGGCACTACTGATGGCTTCTTGTGGCACGTATGAGGACTCTCCATTGCCCTGAATCTCTAGCACTGCCATCTGCAGTGAGAAGAAAAAAAAGGAGTAGAGACCTAAGAACCTCAGAGCTTCCATAATCACTCTTTCAAGACTAGCACCTTAACTTGTCCTCCCTCCTCCATTTCCTCTTCCATCTTCTAATTTGCCTCTTTTCCCCTCCTCCTTTCTGGTCTCCTCACCTCCAATGCACACATGCCAAAGGAGTAGATGTCCACTGCTGTTGTCACATTAGTGACTTCTAGAAAAATCGAGAAGGCTTTGGTTAATTAGAGGATTAGGAGCTGGGGCTGGCATAAATGCCAGAGAGGAAGTGGGGTGGGGATGGGAGAAGGACAGAAAAGAAAAGGAAAAGAAAGGAAAAGAGAAAAAACATTTTGTATGCTAGTAGAGAAGGACCAAATGTTTCAGTCATACTACTTCTATATCTCAGGTCATAAGTGCCCAATCAAGGGAATGAGGACAGGGCAGAGAAACCAAAGCCTCACCTCCATACTCTGGTGCAAAGAAATGTAGATTCTTCTGCTCTTCCCGACAAGTCTTCACATGATTGTTGATAGTGTCAGGAGCCACTGGGAGTAAGGGAGATACCCACAATCTGACCACCATCAACAAAACATAGTCTCACTCCAGACAGAAGCCCCCCAAAGCCAAATTCTGTCCCAAAGTCTCCTTCTAACCCTCAGCAAGCACAAATTTATCCCCTTTCCCATCCTGAACCACATACGGACATCACCTACCTCCCCCTTTCTTAACCCTACTGTTTCTTATTTAAGGTCCCTGACTCAGTAGCAACAAAGATGCCACACAAAACTAACATATACACAAGGGCTTTTGGCTGGTCAAAGAACAACACAATCTAGAGAAAAACTTTCATTTGTGGCCTGTTCATCTTCCCCAATCCAGGTACTTCTAATCCCTGATCACATGAAATATCTGGTTTTAGTTCTTTCATCCACCCTGCAAGGAACATAAAAACACAGCAGCCCTTCCTATCTGTGATAATTGGAGACCTCAGGAACTTGGATACAGGAGGTAAGAAGCATTAACATATGATCAAGGAGGCGGCGCCTATGGCTCAAGGAGTAGGGTATCTGCCCCATATACTGGAGGTGGCAGGTTCAAACCTAGCCTGGGGCCAAAAATTGCAACCAAAAACAAAACAAAACAAAAATATATATATATATATATGATCAAAGAGATAACCTCCTTCTTACCCACCTTTGCTGAGGGTAACTCAAACACACCTTAGAACTGAGCCAAAACCCTTGAAGCAGTTCCACTTAATCCAAACTTTTTAGACCCAGTTCTATCTAGCCTTTATTCCTTAACTTGCCTGACACAGGGCTGAATGAGGAACCAGGGCCAGGCCCAATCCGGACTCACTCAAATCATAAACAATGACCACAAGTCACAGAGAATCTGGGAGCACAGTATGACTTGGGGAACCAACTTGATGATGAGGGGGAAATATGAATCTAGAAGGTTAAGTGACCAGCCAGGCAAAATCCACAGGAAACAAGCAGGTATGAAGGGGCAAGCAGGCGGAGGGCTGGCAGGGCAGAAGCTAAGCAGGCATAATTAGGCAGGAGAGATAGGGGAATAGGACGTGCTCCCACGACTGCATGCACTGGGCAGCCGCCAAGGGAGCGGAGGGAGCACAAACAGAGCCCCAAGTGGGGCAGAGGAAGCTCTCACCATTAGCAAAAATCCTATGAAAGACTGTTGGGAACAGAGCAGCCCGTAAGCGGGAGGGAGGAAAACAGAGAAAAGTTGTGAGCGATGGAGCAGCCAAGCCCCAGACAAATGGACACACAAACAACACACAAACATAGCACACAGAAATGTTGTACACTGCACACAAAATACACAGCAAATGAAAGCACTCACAGTAGGCACAGCCTGGAACCTCCTCTGGCAAGGTCTGGCCTCAAGGACTCAAATCAGACCTCACACCCATCTCTTGCTCTTTCCCAACCTCCTATCAATGCCTCTACATTAACCCCAGTTTCCCTTCAAAGGGTACACGATTATTCACTCTGTTAACTGACTGCCTATGAATTACCCCTTGCAAGGTCCTTTCCTCTATCACCCACAACTCCGAATTCTGCTGTGTTCTCCCTCATTGATCTTACCCCCGCGGTTCCCAAATTCCCGAGGCTTCCCTGCCCAGAACCTCTCCCTCCCCTCACCAGAGCCAATCTTGATGAGTCCGTTGTGCTGGATGAAGATGGTGTCACAGGTCAGGTTCCCATGGATGATGGGGGGGTCACAGGAGTGCAGGTAGCTGTGGGGGCACTGGGCTGTTAGAGGGGCCACTGGGAAATTAAGGGCAGGGGGAACCCAAGGGTTAAAGAGGACCAAAGGCCAGGACTCCTGCTGGTCACCATAAAGATAATCCCCACACTCTGAATCTCCATTATGCCTGATGATTTACATAGCTGGATAAACACTAGGAGAAAGAGGTAGGAAATAGTGTCATGGTCAAGGCATTAGGATGAAGCCTTTAAAAGACCTGTGCAGGAGTCCCAATCTTTTAAAATATATGACTAAGAGAAAGTGGGGAGAGGCAGAATACAACAGCGGAGTCATGCCCTGAAATCTGTCTGAAGGAACTAAATCAGGAAATACAGGAAAGAAACTAACCAGATACTACTTACCTTAGGGCAGAGAGGATTTGTGTACACCAGCGCTTCCATGCCTGGAGTAGAATTTGGTCCAAGAGTCAGTAGTAATTCCCTCTCTTAACTCTCCCACTATTTCCCTCCATCCCTTTCTGATCAGCTTCATAATTAACATAGTCTTTTCTAAAACCCCCCAAAACCAGCCTAGATCTTTGCTCTTCCTCCATACCTTTTCATTCATAGTCTTATGGTTCTTTTTGGTCTTCTTCAGAAATTGCTTTAGACTCCCAGATGACATGTATTCTGTGATAAAAATGACCTGGGGAGGCAAAGCACTTACTAAAAAGCCTTATAGTAGAAATGACCCCTTACTTTGTAACTTTTTTTTTTTTTTGGAGACAGAGCGTCAAGCTGTCCCCCTGGGTAGAGTGCCGTGGCATTACAGCTCACAGCAACCTCCAACTCCTGGGCTCAAGTGAGTCTCCTGCCTCAGCCTCCCAAGTAGCTGGGACCACAGGTGCCTACCACAACGCCCAGCTTTTTTTTTTTGGTTGCAGCTGTCATTGTTATTTGGCAGGCCTGGGCTGGATTTGAACCCGCCACTTTAGGTGTCTGTGGCTGGAGCCTTAGCTGCTTGAGCCACAGGTGCCGAGCCCCTTACTTTATAACTTAAAGACACCAAAGAGTATGTTAAATTTAGAAAGTTCTTTTTGTTCCTCTCCTTCTGTTCTTAGCATCATTTCCTTAGACTAAATAGGACAATGAAAACTACTGAACAATAAAAGTTATGTTAAGAAGGAAGCAAAAGCTCATTGATTTCTGCCCTAGCTACCAGACAAAAAGCACAGGTGTAGCCAAAATCCTATACTCATACCACCAAAGCAACTGATTTCAATTGTTTCAAAACCATCTTGTTTTAATCTTTGAAGTATAAAAGGAATAATGTAGCTAGTTTCTTTGTAGTAAGCTCAGGAAAAAACAGGAAAAAATTCTTACCCTAGCCTTGTTCTCTTTAATGTCAGCCCAATATTTGTGAAACTTAACAATGTTGAGATGTTCCAACTGAATCAAATTATCAAACACAGCACGGACCTTTTCCTGCGAGCAAAGGGAACAGTGGAATAATATAGTTCACAAATCACAGTAATAATCCTGAGAAACTAGTCTCTAAATCTTCCCAGAAATAATCTAACCCTAAAATACTCTCCTCATAGTCAGCTTCCTTTCACCACTACCTACCTCTTGTAGTTTGTAGTTCTTGCGCTCAGAGAACTGTACCTCATTCCACACAACCTCTACGCCTTCCTCTGTATCCATGGCAAGGTATGCACTGTCAATACCTGGTACATTCCGCTGATTCACCTGAGAAGAATCAAATGAAAGGGAATTAGTTACCTCACAAGCCCTCCATTTTAACACTCTACATGTTCCTAGCCCCCAACCCGTTGGAAATTTGTGAGACTTTGCTCCTCCAGTTTTTAAACCTCTTAGAATTTACTCTCCTAAGAGTGACAGTAACATCACCTTACCTCTTCTCGCCGTTTCTGCCAGCGCCCACAGGGTGACTCTTCCAAAATCTCAGACTCATCTTCACTTTCTTCTTCTTCCTCAGGGGAAGCAGCTGAGGTTGTGGAGGTGACAGGAGGTGACACCGATGTTAGGCCAGGAGCTGAAGATGAGGATTCTACTTTTGGGTCTGAGCCACTGCTTAGTACTGTCTGGGTCTCCCCCTCCGACATGCTGGAATGAACACTCAGGCCTGCAATGGTTGGTGCAAGAACAGAGGGATAAGGCACAGAGGGTCACGATAGATCTATAGAGATTCAGTAATACTAATAAACTCATCTGAGGGCTCAAAAGAAAATAAAACACATAATTCCCCTTTTGTTTCCTTCAAATCTAAAACCAGATTAATCCTATCTATGTACTAAAACATTAATACTCTCCTAACTCTAGTCTAAAGAATAGGAGCCATTAAGATGACTATCACCCACTGAGGAGTGGCAAACATAAGATCTTTGGCAATATCCAGGGGCAGTGGCTCAAACCTATAATCCTAGTACTTTAGGAGGCTGAGAGGGGTGGATTGCTTGAGCTCAGGAGTTTAAGACGACCCAGAGGAACAGTGAGACTCCCATCTCTACTAAAAATAGAAAAAACTAGCCAGGTGTTGTGGCAGGCACCAGCACCAGCAGTCCCAGCTACTTGGAAGGCTGAGGCAAGAGGATCATTTGAGCCCAAGAGTCTGAGGTTGCTATGAGTTTTGATGATGCCACAGCACTCTACCCAGGGTGATGGTGACACTCTGTCTCCAAAAAAAATTTATGGCAACATAATCCCACTTACTATGGTTCAATGAACAACAAAATCAGATGTCCATTCCTTGATGGCAAATACTCATCCAACAGGCTTCCCTTTGAATCCCCAAGTACCCAGATTTGCACTGTGTTCAAGAACGAAGCTACATGAGTTGTCTTCAGAACAGATGACTCCAGAATCCAAAATGTTCCACTGAGTTAGCCCTAAGGTTGGACCCTCAGCCAACTTATCCAGCTAAACCCTTAGCTGATTTATCCAGCTAGAACTAACCTGGACATTCACTCTCCATCCTTCCTATACACAGAATGAGCCTCCTAGTCTATGACTAGGCTACCCTGGGATGCAGTGACTGACAGTGGTTAGTGACTTCATTCCTAATGACCTCACTTCTCTGTGATGTGAGTATGGCACATGGGTATTGGTTAACAACATATCTTTTTCATTCACTCATTAAACAAATGTTTTAAGCACTTATTGTAAGCCAAACCCTGAGCTAGGTGCTTGAAATACTACAGTGAAAAAATAAATGAGATGCTCACATTCAAGGAGCCACGAATCTAAGATTTTAAGCCTTCAGCTTTCACTTCATTCACATTGTTCAAAGACTCCGGAGTTTCTATTCTCTGGAGCACTGGATCTGATGTAGGTATTTCAATAACTTCAAGTACAAATAACTCAAGACTAAAAAACTTACAGATTTTATAGGAAAAAGCATTGTACAGTATTAACATTTTTTTCAGAAGCATGGCTAACTGAAGAAAAAAAATTCAAAGATAAATGTCCTTAAGTTAAAAGTCACAAGACAAGCAATGAATGTTATTCTGTACCTCTAAGAATAAAGGCTGTGAAGAGGTTGGAACCTGAGTGTGCTAGGCTCAAGGGAGTACTCTCCAGTACAAAAGTCATATCCTGGAAAGTAAATTTGCTCCTTTAGTTTAGTTCAGAATGCCAGATGCCTCCACAATCAACACCAATCTTTTGAGACCAGGTATGTTGGTTCTCACCTATAATCCTAGCACTCTGGGAGGCTGAGGCAGCAGGACTGCTTGAGCTCCAGAGTTGGAGACCAGCCTGAGCAACAGTGAGACCCCATCTGTACTAAAAATATAAAATTTATCCAGGTGTAGTGGGCGCGTGTAGTCCCAGCTACTAGGGAGGCTGAGGCAGGAGGATCGCCTGAACTCAAGAGTTTGAGATTGCTGTGAACTAGGCTGGCAGTGCCATGAGGCAACAGTGAGACTGTCTCAAAACAAACAGTCCAGGAGTGGTGTCTCACACCTGTAAATCTTAGCACTCTGGGAGGCTGAGAACAGTGGATTGCCTGAACTCACAGGTTTGAAACCAGCCTGAGCCAGAGCAAGACCCTGTTCCTAAAAATAACCAGGCCTTGTGGCCAGCACCTGTAATCCCAGTTACTCGGGAGGCTGAAACAAGAGAATCACTTGAGCCCAAGAGGCTGAGGTTGCTGTGAGCTATGATGCCACAACACTCTACTAAGGGTGACAAAGTGAGACTCAGTCTCAAAAAAAAAAAACAACACATGCCAACCTTAGAACTCTGTAATGCTATTACCCATTTCTGCCCCTAGCATACACTGTTGAGCTCAAGTCAGGAAATTTTTATTAGATGACATTTTAGTAAATACCAAAGAGCAATAAGGCACTGCAAAGAGTATGTTACATACTGGTAAGATACTCTTTCCTCCTGTTATTTTTCTAGGTCTTTGCATATTCTAGAAATTTAACTCAGCCGACTAAGAAAGACTATTAATACTGGTAGGTGGTAGTAAGCTACCAGAAAATGAGTTACAGATCATTTTCCTTTTTCTTCTCCTGAAAAAGTAGCTAAGACAATGGTAAGAAAGTCCGTATTAGTTACTTTCTATATTCACTGAATGTGTCTAGAATCTGTATAGCTAAGTAAAACTCCCAGCTTGACTACAATAGGAAATACCAGTGGAATTCTAGTACAGGAAGCCTGTAGCCAATGGGCTCTAAAGAAACTTCTGGACTCAGGGCACAGACAACTAATCCACAGTCAAGCATCACAGGAAAATACAAACTTTCGTCAGTCACAGAGACAGATGCCCTTGGAATGTGCTTGTACCCTGCTTCCCCAATCTTTTCTGCGTAGGCAAAATGAGGCAGGGCCCTTCTCCTACTGAAGAAACCTTTGCAACACTGAGTTCTGCCTCAGAGTTGTTGAGTTTAGATCACATATGGAAAAGCCCATTTTCGCTCCCAAAGGGAATCTCCTCGCCGCCTCCAGCCACCCTGAGTAGTGTAGTATGTTCACTTCGGAGCAAAGTGGGTCGTCCTACAAAGTTTTTCTCCAAGACTTCATTTGTTGGACTGCAGCCCCTAAGCATGTCAACTCCTCCGAAACAGTTCGCAGGCCATAAGCCTCTAGGCGATCCTCACCCTGAGCGGACCACCGGGGACCTGAGACCCGCAAGGCCGTCCAGTAGGAACTAAAACCAGCCCGGAGGTAGAAGGCCCCTGAATTTCTCACTCCAACAGGTCGCCCTGCCTGGCGTCCGGAAGGGAGTCGCGGACCCGCGCGGGCGCCCAGCCGGCATGTGTGGCAGGGCCCGGGCAGCGAGCTGCGGCCACCTCATCAAAGGCCGGCCCGCGGCGCCGTCAGGGCGCAGGCCACGCCCCCGCGCAGTCCGCGCGCCGCCCCGCGAGCAGGCCCGGCCTGGCGACCGCGCTTCCGCAGGCCGCCGGGCCGCGACCGCCGCCCCCGCCCCCGCCCCCGCCCGCCGAGCCCCGCCTCTCGCAGCCGGAGTTCCAAGCGAACGCCAGGGCCTCCCGACCCGCGCCCGTAGAATTCTGGGCCGCCACCGCCACGCCGGGGAGGGCAGGCCCGGGCAGAGACTGCGGGGCCGGAGCGGCCCCTCGGCTGAGGCGGGCTGGGCCCCAGTCTGCCGAGTGAGCAGGGCCCCCTTCAGCACCCGCCTGCCAGGTCCCACCGGCCTCGTAGGCCGATCTTTCCGTCCTCTCACGAGCCCTTTCCTCCCCCCGAACCTCAGTCTCCTGGGCGCTTACCTCCCGACTCCGCGCCCCGCAGCCTGCGCTTCAGCTCCAGCTCGGGTTCCGGGGCTCCGGATCACAGCGACTCCCTCACAGCTGCGCTCCGCAGCGCAACCGAACTGCGGACCCCGCCCTCGCGGCGTCGGGACCAACAGATGGGCGGTGCCGCACTGCCGTCAGGTTTCCATTGGTCAGAGCGGCCGGGTGGGCGGTGCCCGGGTTGCAGGGCGCTTGCTGGGATAGTCTTCCACGGTTCTCCCCTGGAGCCTGTCGGCCGAGATCACTAGGAGCGTTCTTTTTGGTCCCAACTGGAGCTTGTCTCTGTCCACCCCACCCGCCACGTCCAGGTGCCCCCGATGATTCTACTGGCCTAAGGGAAAGCCGCCTCCCTCTTCTTGAAGGCGCCATGACAGTTCTAAACCCACGAAAAGACAAAAGAAGCGAAAAGACGTGGCCGCAGTCCGAGAGGAGTGCCCGCCCGCCCACCTTTATTATTTTGGGTCGAAACAGCGCAGGACACCAATTCTTCAGAAAGCTTTTTAAAATTACTTAACGAAGATTAATAGCTAAGACTTTGTGATTGCACAGCACTCCTCTATTTGTTAAAACTTTGCAAGAGGTTTTCACGGATGTTACCTTATTTGATCTTCCTGAGAACATACCCATTGAAATTATTATTCAGTGATAGTTGACAAATGCAAAAAAAAAAATGAATCAGAGGCATTATTTATCGAGAGTTGAGTTGGTAAGAGTCAAATCTAGTAAACGAAACAGTACATTTCGGAAAAGAAAACTACCTTTACAAGATGTTTGGAAAGAATTTAAATTGACTTGAGGGCGGGAGGATGATAAATCCTGGGTGAGCCCTCGATCTGTGAAAACAAAACGCAGAACCTGAAGGATGGAAGTTCACTCTGCCATTAGACATGTATGTGGAAGGAGAAGATGAATCAATCGTCAGAATTTGAGGTTGTCATAATCACTAAATTTCACTAGCCATAAAGAGAATCTAATCCTACTTCACTGTGAGAAAGAAGGGCATCTGGTCGAAGTCCTCTTTTTCTCTTCACTTCAAAATACTTATTTTTAAAACCAATCTTTCATCCCTCCTCGATTCTTTTTATTTTTTATTTCTTTTTTAGAGACAGAGTCTCACTTTGCCACCCTCGGTAGAGTGCTGTGGTGTCACAGCTCACAGCAGCCTCCAGCCCTTGGGCTTAGGCGATTCTCTGGCCTCAGCCTCCCGAATAGCTGGGACTACAGGCACCCGCCAGAATGCCCGACTATTTTTTTGCAGTTTGACCCGGGGCGGAGTTCGAACTGCCACCCTCGGTGTATGGGGCCAGCGCCCTACCCACTGAGCCACAGGCGCTGCCCCATTTATTTTTTGTCATTTTTTTTCTCATTTATTTATTTATTTATTCCTGCTTATAAAAACAACATAGTCTTGGCTCGGCGCCTGTGGCTCAATCGGCTAAGGCGCCAGCCACGTACACCTAAGGTGGCAGGTTCGAATCCCCAGCCCGGGCCACCAAACAACAATGATGGCTGCAACCAAAAAAAAAAAAAAGTGGCCGGGCGTTGTGGCGGGCGCCTGTGGTCCCAGCTACTTGGGAGGCGGAGGCGGGAGACTCGCTTGAGCCCAGGAGTTGGAGGTTGCTATGAGCTGTGATGCCATGGCACTCTACCCAGGGGGATGGTTTGAGGTTCTGTCTCAAAAAAAAAAAAAAATAGTCTTGTTGCAGAATATCAAAATATTTCAAAAATATTTTAGCATAACATATTTATGTAGTAATTTCTATGAGCTAGGCACTGTTTTAACTGCCTTCTGAAATATTAACTTGTTTAATCCTTACAACTATTATAAATATTGTCAATTACTATACAAAATGAAATCTCTTATAACCGTCCTTCCCCCAAATAAATTTCTGCATATTTCTTTTTCTAAGTATTAATATGTGTGTATATAATTTCAAAGAAAAGCAAGCTTATATTACATAAACTTTCTATTTACTCCTTTCACTTTTTCTCATGGTGGTGCACATAGAACTACTGTAATTTTTTAACCACTACTTTGTTTTACTTTACTAGTTAACTTTTCTTTTTTTTTGAGACCATTTCACTATGTCACCCACCAAAGAGTGCTGTAGCAACTTCAAACTCATGGGCTTAAGGAATTCTCTTACCTCAGCCTCCCAAGTAGCTGGGACTATAGGCACCTGAAACAATGTCTGGCTATTTTTTTGTTGCAGTTTTCATCATTGTTTAGCTGGTCCAGGCTGGGTTCCAACCCACCAGCCTTGGTGCATGTGGCCAGTGCTATAACCATTGTGCTACAGGCACCAAGCCTACTAGTTATTTTTAAACCAGAGTATTCTGTTGTCCAAATATGCCAACATTCAATTAATAACAACCAGTTGACATTGGGATTATTTCTGTTTTCTTTTTTGTTGAGACAAGTTCTCACTCTGTTGTGAGGACTAGATTGCTCTGATGCAATAATAGCTCACTGCAACCTCAAACTCCTAGCTAAAGTGATCCTCCCACTTTAGCCTCCCAAGTAACTGTGTCTGCAGGTGCCTACCACCATGCCCTGATCATTTTTGGTTTTTTTGTTGTAAAGACAGGATCTCACTGTGTTGCCTAGGCTGGCCTCAAACTCACAGGTTTAGGTAATCCTTCCACCCCAGTCCCCTATAGTGCTGGGATTATAGATGAAAGTAACCATACCCAGTCTTACTTAATTTACATATTTATTTATTTTTATTTGAGATGGGGGTCTATGTTGCTCAGGGTGGTCTCCAACTCTGAGTCTCACCTTGGCCTCCTAAAAGGACTACAGGCCTAAGCCATTGTGCCCAGCCTCAGTCTCACAAAACTAAACATGCTCTTATTGTATGATCTAGCAGTTGGACTCCTTAGTATTTACCCCAAAGAGCTGAAAATTCATATCCACACAAAAACATGTACATAAATGTCTGTGGGAGCTTTATTCATAAATGTCAAAACTTGGAATCAACTAAAATCTCCTTCAGTAGGTGAGTGGATAAATTATGGTACATCCATACAAGGGAATATTAGTCAGTGCTTTAAATGGGAAAAAAAAAAGAGGCTCAGCGCCTGTGGCTCAAGCATCTAAGGCGCCAGTCACATACACCTGAGCTGTAAGGTTCGAATCCAGCCTGGGCCCACCAAACAATAATGACGGCTGCAACAAAAAATAGCTGGGCTTGGGGCGGGCACCTGTAGTCCCAGCTACTTGGGAGGCAGAGGCAGGAGAATCGCTTGAGCCCAGTAGTTGGAGGTTACTGTGAGCTGTGATGCCATAGCACTCTACACAGAGTGACAGCTTGAGGCTCTGTCTCAAAAAAAAAGAAAGAAAGAAAATGAGCTATCAAGCCATGAAAAGTTATGGAGGAACCTTAAGTACATTCAAACAAAGAAGCTAATCTCAAAAGGTTAAGTACTCAAATATGAGACATTCTGGAAAAGGCAAAACTATGGAGACAGTAAAAAATGACTGCCAGATGGGTGGCGCCTGTGGCTCAAATGAGTAGGACACCAGCCCCATATGCCGGAGGTGGTGGGTTCAAACCCAGCTCTGGCAAAAAAAAAAAGCCTTTTTTTTTTCCTTTGGAGACCATCCTTCATAACAATAAAGAAAGTTTCTTTTGGCTTGGCACCCATAGCTTAGTGGTTAGTGTACCAGCCACATGCACTAGGGATGGCAGGTTCAAACCTAGCCCAGGTGTGCCAAACAACAACAACAACAAAATAGACAGGCATTGTGATGAGTACCTATAGTCCCAGCTACTTGGGAGGCTGAGGCAAGAGAATCGCTTAGGCCCAAGAATTTGAGGTTGCTGTGAGCTGTGACACCACAGCACTCTACCAAGGGCAATGTAGTGAGACTGTCTCAAAAAAAAAAAAAAATATATATATATATATCAGGCTAAGAGTAGGGCGACAGCCACATACACTGGGACTGGTGGGTTCGAACTCCACCTGGGTCTGCTAAACAACAAAGAAAACTAAAACAAAAAAAAAAATAACTGGGCGTTGTGGTGTACGCCTGTAGTCCCAGCTACTTGGGAGGCTGAGGCAAGAGAATCGCTTAAGCCCAAGAGTTTGAGGGTGCTGTGAGCTGTGACGCTGGGGCATTCTACCAAGGGTGACATAGTGAAACTCTATCTCAAAAAGAAAAAGTCTAACAATGGCCAAGCGCAGTGGCTCACACCTGTAATCCTAGCACTCTAGGAGACCGATACAGGTGGATTGCTTGAACTCATGGGTTGGAGACAAGCCTGAGTAAAATGGAGACCCCTGTCTCTACTAAAAATAGAAAAACTGAGGCAAGAGGCCAGGTGTGATGGCTCACGCCTATAATTCTAGCACTTGGGAGGCCTAGGCGGGTGGATTGCCTGAGTTCCCGGTTTCGAGACCAGCCTGAACAAAAACAAGACCTTGTCTGGAAAAAATGGCCAGGCTTTCTGGTGGGTGCCGTAGTCCCAGCTACTTGGGAGGCTGAGACAAGAGAATCACTTGAGCTCCAGAGTTTGAGGTTGCTGTGAGCAATGACACCACTGCACTCTACCAAGGGCAAAAAGGTGAGACTTTGTCAAGAAAGAAAGAAAGAGAGAGAGAGAGAAAGAGAGAGAAAGAGAAAGAAAGGAAGGAAGGAAGGAAAGAAAGAGGCTAGAAGATCACTTTAGCCTGAGTTGGACATTGCCGTGAGCCATGACGTTACCACACTCGACACAGGGTGATACCTTGAGACTCTGTCTCCAATAAAAAGGCTAAGAACATCTTGAATCTAAATAGATATTGCCAAGTTGCTGTTCAAAAAATTACTAACTCCAGGTCTAGTGTTTTTTTTGGTTTTTTTTTTTTTTGACAGAGCCTCAAGCTATCACCCTGGGTGGAGTGTGTGGCATCACAGCTCACAGCAACCTCCAACTCCTGGGCTCAGGTGAGTCTCTTGCCTCAGCCTCCCCAAGTAGCTGGGATCACAGGTGCCCTCCACAACACCTGGCTATTTTTTGGTTGCAGCTGCCATTGTTGTTTTGGTGGGCCTGGGCTGGATTTGAACCTACCACCTTAGGTGTATATGGCTGGCGCCTTAGCCACTTAAGCCACAGACACTGAGCCCAGGTCTAGTTTTTATCATTAAAAAAAAGTTAGGGCCAGGCATTAGTAGCTCAGGCCTATAATCTTAACACCTTGGGAAGCCCATGCTGGAAGATTGCTAAAGGCCAGGAGTTTGAGATCTGCCTGAGCAAGACTAAGACCCTGTCTCTTCAAAAAGAGAAAACTTAGTGGACATGGTAGTGTGTGCCTATAGTCCCAGCTACTTGGGAGCCTGAAGCAGAAGGATCACTTAAGTATAGGAGTTTGAGGTTGCAGTGAGCTATGATGATGTCCCTGCATGCTAATCTGAGCAACAGAGGAAGACCCTATCTCCAAAAAAAACCATGTCAGCTGGGCGTGGTGGCTCAGACCTATAATCCAAGCATACTGGGAAGCTGAGGAAAGTGGATTGCTTGAGCTCACAGGTTCAAGACCAGTCTGAGCAATAGTGAGACCCCATCTCTATTAAAATTAGAAAATCTTGGTCTCAGTGCCTGTAGTACAGTGGTTACAGTGCCAGCCACATGCACCAAAGTTGCGGGGGTTAGAACCTGGCCTGGGTTAGCTAACCAGCAATGACAACTGCAACAAAAAATAGCTGGGTGTTGTGGCAGGTGCCAGTTACTTGGGAGACTGAGGCAAGAGAATCACTTAAGCCCAAGTGTTTGGGGTTGCTGTGAGCTGTGACACTACAGCACTCTACTCAGGGTGATATAGTGAGACTCTGTCTCAAAAAAAAAAAAAAGGGTGGTGCAGGTGGCTCAAAGGAGTAGGGCACTAGCCCCATATGCCAGAGGTAGCAGGTTCAAACCCAGCCCTGGCCAAAAACTACAAAAAAAGAAAGAAAATCTGAGGCAGGAGGATCACTTGAGCCCAGGAATTGGAGGTTGCTGTGAGCTATGACACCATTGCCCTCTACCCAGGGAGACAGCTTGAGACGCTGTCTCAAAAAAAAATAAAGTTATCAAATAATACCACCAAGAGTATTTTAGGGTTCCTATTCCCCAACATCCTTATCATCATTGAGTAATATCAATCTTTTTAATCTTGATGATATGTTAATTTTTTTTGTTTTTGAGACAGAGTCTTAAGATGGTGCTCTGGGTAGAGTGCTGTGACATCACAGCTCACAGCAACCTCAAACTCTTAGGCTTAAGCGATTCTCTTACCTCAGCCTCCCAAGTAGCTGGGACTACAGGCGCCCGACACAATGCCCAGCTATTTTTTGGTTGTAGTTATCATTGTTGTTTGGCAGGCCCAGGCTGGATTCAAACCCATCAGCTCAGTTGTACATGGCTAGTGTCCTAGCCAGTGAACTACAGGCGCCATGCCAATATGTTCATTTTTTAAGAATACATTCTGTTGGCTCAGCACCCATGTAACACAGTGGTTACAGCATCAGCCACATATACCGAGGCTGGCTGGTTCAACAATGACAACTGCAAAAAAAAAAAATAGCCGGGCATTGTAGTGGGCGCCTGTAGTCCTAGCTACTTGGGAGGCTAAGGCAAGATAATTGCTTAAGCCCAAGAGTTTGAGGTTGCTGTGAGCTGTGACGCCACAGTGTCTACCTAGGGTGACATAGTGAGACTCTGTCTCAAAAAAAAAAAATACATTCTGCTTTTTAAATTTGCATTTATTTAATTAAAAGTGAAGTTAAACATCTTTTCAGACATTCATTGCCCAACTGTATTTCCTCTTCAATTTCTTACCTGTTCAAGTTCTTTGTGTATATATATATATAATTTTTTTTTTTACTGTGTTGTGTGTTGATCATCTTTTTCTTACCAGTTTGTAAGAGATCTTTTTTTTTGAGACAGTCTCACTCTGTTACCCTGGGCAGAGTGCCATGGTGTCACAGCTGTGACATCACAGCTCACAGCAACCTCAAACTCTTGGGCTTAGGCTATCTTCTTGCCTCAGCCTCCGTAGCCCCTGGGACTATAGGCGCCTATCACCATGCATGGGTAGTTTTTCTCTCTTTAGTAGAGATGGGAGATTGCTCAAGGACAGAAGTTTGAGACCAGCCTGAGCAAGACTGGTCAGGCTGATCTAGAACTCCTTCAAGTCCACCCATATCAGCTTCCCAAAGGATTACAGGCAAGAGCCACAGTGCCCTGCCAAAGTTCTTGTTCTCAAAAAGCTCTATAAATGAAATGTTACAACTTTACAAGTGCAACGGCAGAAGTATGTATTAATATATAGTACATAGGTTAGACAAAGAAGGGCTTGATTGACTTCATATAAGAAAGATGACCTAGAAAGGTACATTAGGGCTCGGCGCCTGTGGCTCAAGTGGCTACCAGCCACGTACACCTAAGGTGGTGGGTTCGAATCCAGCCTGGGCCCGCCAAACAACAATGACGGCTGCAACCAAAAAAAATAGCCAGGCGTTGTGGCGGGCGCCTGTGGTCCCAGCTACTTGGAAGGCTGAGGCAGGAGACTCGCTTGAGCCCAGGAGTTGGAGGTTGCTGTGAGCTGCGACGCCATGGCACTCTACCCAGGGGGACAGCTTGAG
>CAUYQV010107599.1:0-27520 GCA_963574575.1 Galagoides demidoff
ATGAACGTTTTAACACAATAACTAAGAAAGTTACATGAAGGCTATGTTAACCAGTTTGATGGAAGTGTCTCGGATTGTGTGTGAAAACACCACACTGTACCCCCAAAGTGCATCAATGTACACAGTTACCATTCAATAAAAAGAAAGAGGAGGAAAAAAATGAAATAAAATTATAGTACAGATATTAGGAAGTTTTCTTGAAAAGGTGCTGATTTTTTGTAGCATTGCTTGGTCTTTGAAGTAGTTAACACCTGGACTAATCTGACTTAGAGTTAGGACCAGAAGTCAACAGAGTATGCAGGTTTTTTCCAAAGTGGGTTAAAAAAACAACAATCCCATTACCATGAGTTGTTCTATAAAAATAGATCTTTGTGGGCTCAGCACCCTTAACTCAGCGAATAGGGCACCAGCCACATACAGTGAGGCTGGTGGATTTGACCCAGGCCCAGGCCTGCTAAACCACAATGACAACTGCAACAAAAAAATAGCTGGGTCCTGTGGCAGGCGCTGATAGTCCCAATTACTCAGGAGGCTGAGGCAAGAGAATCACTTAAGTCCAAAAGATGGAGATTGCTGTGAGCTGTGATGCCATATCACTCTACCGAGGGTGACGTAGTGAGACTCTTTCTCATAAAAAAAGAAAAAAAAGAAGCAGCACCAGTTAATTCTAGCACTCTGGGAGGCCAAGGCGGGTGGATTGCCCTGACCTAACAGGTTCAAGACCAGCCTGTGCCAGAGGGAGACCTCCATCTCTAAAAATAGCCAGGTGTTGTGGCAGGCACCTGTAATCCCCACTACTCGTGAGGCTAAGACAAGAGAATTGCTTGAGCCCGAGAGTTGGAGGTTGATGTGAGCTTTGATGCCACGGCACTCTATTGGGGGGGGGGGTTGACAAAGTGAGAGTCTGTCTCAAAAAAACAAAAGCACCAGTTAACATCACGAGGCTAGTTTGAAACAGAGGAAAAGAGTGTTTGAAGCTCTGAGCAGGGCGGGCAAGAAAGACTTTGACCCAAAAAGCAGTTAGGACTTGATTCTAAAGAGTGTCCGCGAGTCCTCTATGTCCAAGGAGCTATTCTGGTTATTGTAGGTGGCATGTGGAGATGAGCAAAAGAGTTTTTGCAGCTAAGGAGCTTAGAGTCAAGAGTGTCCCAGGCCATTCCCAGCTTCACCCCAGCTTTCTCATTGGCCCTGGACATCTGCCAAGCCCTGACAAACACAAATACAGCCAACCCAGCAGTCACATGTTATATAATTTTAGTCATTTGCAGTAAAGGTGGCTCATTAAATATATAATTAAAGGTTGATTTAATTTCAGTGCCTGGGTAAGAGTTTACTACAAAGAAATTCCCAGATCAGAAGAACTATTTGTCAGGCCATGTGGCTCAATTTTGGGTTGAGAAAATAAGGTTCCCATAACTAACGAGTCGTCTTTATTTCACTATCTATCATCCTTCCAGAAATGTACCTGCCTCCCTCCTTCACATGTCTTCATGTTTCTTCCTGTTTCTCCTGCAGCCTCTGGTGCTGTTGATGGAGTGGCCAGAAGCCACCAACTTTGCCTGCCTGATTGCAGGGTATTGCCGCCTCTTGCTGGATTCCAGGAAGATGATCTTTTCCAGGCCTGCCAACCAGCCTCTTCCAACCCCAATGATCAAGGCAGGTAGGGCTCAGCTTCGTTTTTCAATGCGCCAGAAGCCCCTTTGGGCCCTGGAGACATAGAGGGGGGCATTTCTATGCTTTACTTTTCACCCCATGCCAACAATGCCTGGCTTACAAGTAGTGGGCCTGTAGCACTGTGTCCTGCCTGGCATACCCCAGTGGGAAATACAGTTGACCTTCACAAGTGCCGGAGGTGATGCATTGTGATCAAGTCAGAGAATGAATGTGCAATAAAAATAGCAAACAAGTGATAAATAGAGCTAACTACAGAATTGCATTAGATCTAAGGCAAAGCTTTAGAGGTACAGAGATCTAGGGGAGATTCATGCGTGTCCTAGCTCAGCTGAAGTAGGGTTGAAAATGAAGATATAGCTTGGCATGGTGGCTCATACCTATAATTCCAGCACTTTGGGAGGCCAAGATGGGAGGATTTCTTGTGGCCAGGAGTTTGAGACCAGCCTGAGCAAAACAGCAAGGCCCCATCTCTATAAAAAAAACATTATCTGGCCAAGGTAGTAGGCATCTGTAGTCTGAACTACTCAGGAGGCTAAGGCAAGAGGATATCTTGAGTCCAGAAGTTTGAGGCTAAACTGAGCTGTGATCATGCCACTGCGCTCTAGCTTGGGTGACAGAGCAAGAATCTGTCTCAAAATAAAATTTAAAAAAAAAGAAAGGGGGGCTGATGTCTGTGATCCTAGCATTCTGGGAGGCCGAGGTGGGTGGATTATATGAGCTCAGGAGTTCTAGAGCAGCCTGACCAAAAGCAAGACCCCATCTCTACTAAAAATAGAAATATCAGCCAGGTGCTGCGGCAGGCACCTGCAGTCTCAGCTACTGGGGAGGCTGAGGCAAGAGGATGGCTTGAACCTAGGAGTTTGAGGTTGCTGTGAGCTATGATGGCATAGCACTCTACCCAGGGTGACAGAGTGACAGTCTGTCTCATAAATAAATAAATAAGGAAATAAATAAAAGGGAAAAAAAAAGAAAATAATGGTATAATCTTTCTTTTGGTTCATCATAGTAGGGATCAACAGAGCTGGTTGAAATAAGGCTTCTTGGGGGCACATGGAAGCTAGAATGGGGGAATATTGTGCAGGCCTTGAAGGATGCTTAGAGAAAGGAGGGGCTAAGCATAAAGATCCAGTGCACCCTCCAAACAGAAGGCTTTCTAGTTAGGCAACTCAATGCAGCCACCTCTCTGAACTTTCCTGGTCATGGCACACGCAGGGGCCTTAGGGAAAATAAGCCCAGTGCAGGCAATGCCACCTAGAACCAAAGCAGGAAGAGGAGAGGGAGGTGAATTGAAGGGCTGGCGCTTCACCTATCTGGGCTACACTCACTGTACACTGTGGCTCCTCCCCAACCCCCGCATCTAAACATCACAGGCAGAGCTGAGACTGACATCCAGTAGTCACCCTCTTCTCATGCTGAATACTCTAAACCCTTTTGCTCTTACCGCTTGGCTGTTCTTCTCCCTTCAAGGCTGTCTTAGTTTTCAGAGTAGTCACATCCAATCTAGATTGAGGTGTTTGAGAGGAGAAACACAAGCCTGATGGATGACCCAGCACCCAGAGGGCTTGTGTCCTCTCGCCTCATTGTCTTTTCGTCACAACTATCATGACAAAGCCAAGTGTACGTTTTATGACCTTGTCTATGGGAATTAAAGAGCAATCCACCAACACAGATTTGGGAAAGGATAGGTGGCCCCCATACTGATGAAGGAGGCGCCACATAGAAAGGCAAAGGAATTGACCACAACAGGAAGACAAGGGGGGTGCGAGTTGGTACATGTCCCTAAGTGAATAGCTCTGAAGAGGTGGCCATACTAGCAGCCCTCCGGATGGCCAAATGATGGAAAAGCCAGTGTTAGCATTACCAGTGTCACCTGTGGCTCTCTCTCTAATCACATCCAAGTACACTATACCTCTTACCGAGCAAAGAGGGGGAAAGGGAGAACAAAAGGTGGGGGCTGCAGCCCAGTCAAGGACCAGATGTGGCAGTGAGGGTTGTCTACAGGGATCCACTTTCAGAAGGCACTGGGGTGGCTCTGTAGTCCCACCCCACCCAACAAAGAGTTTCTGTCATCTCATTAGCACCCTAGCCACTGCTGGCCCCAAGTATTCCCCTTGTCCCTTGCCCTGGGGATAGTGGCACCAAGCAAGAAACAGGCTACCTGTGTTCCTTTGAGCCTCACTGAGCACATTCCATATTGCTTTTCCAAAAGGCTAAATCTGTTTCTTTGGATTCTCTATGGGCTGGCATGGCTTTAGAACCCACCTCTCTGATTCCTGAGAGCCCCCTTGGGCCTTCAGAGCGACAGAGCCCAGGCTGCCTCTAGTGCAGGGCCTCTGTGTTCAGGCAGGAGCCAGATCAACCACTATGATGCCTCCGGTATTTGTACTGCTTCTCCTTCTTGGGGTAGAAACAGCTCAGGGGCAGAGGCATATACAAAGCCTCTCCTCTTCCTTCCTCATCTCTTCTGCCTAGAAACAAGAGAACTTAAGCTTGGCATCACCTCCTCAGGGCCCCGTTTCTTGGCATTTTAGACTGTTAGATGCCCTTGGTGGGAGGTGTGAGCCTCACAGTTCTGCCCAAGTTCACTGAGTTGCCACTGCCCCTGCAAAGTTCCAAGACTGGTGGGCACATCTTTTCTCATGACCCCTAGGAAGGGAAGGGCCCCGCTACAAAAACCTCAGCTCAGATTACAGAGAAGGAATTCTCAGTTCCAGGTCTTGCAGACCTTTAGGACCCAAGTCCAAAGTTAAGTTGGATTTCCTCCATCAGCCCACACTTTCACCCCAGAACAGCAGCCCCAGTGCTGACTGTTGTTCTTTCTTTCTGGAGTTGTCATTGTTTTTAGCTGATCCAGGCTGGGTTCGAACCTGCACCCTCAGTGTGTGCGGCTGGCGCTGTAACCACTGTACTATGGGTGCCAAGCCTTGACTGTTGTTCTTTAACAAAGGCCTGTAGGGAACAGGCATCTTCTCAACCCCAATTGGACTTTTCCCCCAGGGTCCAAGGCCCCAGCCCAATCCAGGTCTGGTCTTTCTGGAGGGAGGAAGAAATTGGGCCACCTCCATATTCTTTTCCCATAATAGCTGCCTCCTGGGTACTATTAAACCAGCAGCTGAGAAAGAGAAAGCATCACCTTCCTTCAAGTTTCAGGAAAAAAGAATAGGGACATGGTAGGGAAGTGATTTGCTCTTGGACTTTATCAGTAGCTTCACCAAAGTAAGTACTTCAGACCAGCTGCAGTGGCTCATGTCTATAATCCTAGCAATCTGGGAGGCCAAGGCAGGTGGATTGCCTGAGTTCAGGAGTTAAAGACCAGCCTGAGCAAGACCCCATCTCTACTAAAAATAGAAAAACTAACTGGGCATGGTGGTACGTGCCTACAGTCCCAGCTATGCCGGAGGCTGAGGCAAGAAGATCAATTGAGCCCAAGAGTTTGAAGTTGCTGTGAGCTATGATGCCAGAGTACTCTACAGGGTGACTGAGTGAGACTCTTACAAAAAATAAAATAAAATAAAATAAAATAAAAGATACTTATTCATGGGAGAATACACACATATGATTAATGGGCTAATGCCAGCATAATAAGCACCCTGGCATTTATATAGGGGTTTGAGGGCCCAGAAAGGCTCTAAGCTAAGAGAAAGGCCCAAACAAATGGCAATTCTCCACCTGTAACAAGATGACAAGAAAGCCAGAGGCAGCTATCACCTCTCTGTGGCCCTGAGCTCCTTGTACCCTAGGGTAATACAGGAAAATAAGGCTTTGAGGACTCCACTTGGGACCTTTATTGGAGGAACTCACTCTTTTTGTTACCATGGTTTGAAAAGAGTTTGATCTGGTGAGTAGAATATTCTAGTTAATGGCTAGTATATATCCCATGCCTGGCTTACCAATTTTCATATAGTTAAAACTCAGCAATATGCACAGAGTACTGAAGTTCTACTGAATATAACAGACTATGTTTTATGATTCAGAAAGAGCATGAGGTCTTTGTAAGGCCTCTGGGTCATCATTATGACCAGTGAACATTGAACTACAGAAAACAGCAGGACCCAAGTACTAGAATGCTGGTTGATTCCATGTCTTATTGACTGTAAAATACATACTGTATATATTTTCAACCATCACTCCAGTAGGATCGCTGTCCTGTTCTTGGCAAGCATTTTTTCTAAAATCAGTCTTCTGAGTGGCTGAGTACAGAGGGATAGACTAGGGCAACCCCCTTGCAGGAAGCTGATGAGTAATTTACAACATATTTGCAATCTGGGAAGCACACTGTCCCAGCCATCAGCCAGCTGCACCTGGTGTTACTGGCATTTCTAACCTTCTGCCAGGAAGAGATTTGGGCTTCTCCAGGTACATTTTCTCCTTTGATCTGGAAATTACAGTCCTAAATAGTGGGCTGGGAATCACTTGGACTTGACAGTCTAGTGCTGGGAGATAATACCATCTTAGACGGAGGGAAACCACACTCGAGTTAGAACTCAAGTAATTCACTGAGAGGAGTTTCCACCTGCTTTTTAGACGTGCCTGGGGAGCAGGCTCTGATAGCAGCTCATGCCCAGGCTGATTGCTCAGCTGTCTTTCTAGGTGGTTAGCATGTGATGCATCCCCTGGACCTGTGGACAATGTCTTTGAGTAGAGACATGAACTGATAGTTCATACTCCTGGCTCCCTACTCCCTAAGTCTCAGAGGCCTAGATGGAGGGTCATTAAATACTATTTCCCCAACTGATTCAGAATTCTCTAGATACAGTAAAGTGCCACAATGCCTGAACTGAAGTAATTACTCAATGTAATTACACTGAATGTATGTTAAAAGGGGCAACATGGTCTTTGGAAAATTACAAGCGCTTGGGATCTGAAGTCAAAAAAACTTGGCTTCCGGTCCTTGTTCTGCCTGCCATGTCTTAGCAGCATGATCATGACTAAGTGCCAGAAATTGAGTCTCAGTTTTCTCATCTGTAAAATGAGGACAATACTACTACTGCCACATGAGGGAGTAGTAGAGATTGATGGGATTTGACAGGACTGTGTCCAGTAAAGCACATAAAGTCCTTCGTTAATGCAGAGCACGCTTTCTTTGCTCTTTGTGTAAGGATTGAGAGTTCATCAAGTGCATGTTCAGAGCTGTGGTTTTTTTTTAAATAAATAGCTTTATTTAGATCTAATTTTGAAACCGTAAAATTCACCCATTTAAAGAGCACAGTGTTGAGTGGTGCCTATGGCTCAGTGAGTAGGGCACCGGCCCCATATACCAAGAGTGGCGGGTTCAAACCCTGCCCTGGCCAAACCACAACAAAAAAATAGCCGGGCGTTGTGACGAGCACCTGTAGTCCCAGCTACTCAGGAGGCTGTAGCAAGAGAATCATCTAAGCCCAGGAACTGGAGGTTGCTGTGAGCTGTGTGACACTGCCATGGCACTCTACTGAGGGCGATAAAGTGAGACTCTGCTAAATAAATAAATAAACATTTAAAAAAGCACATTTTTTAAACCTATTTAGTACAGTCACAGAATTGTACAAAAATCACCACAATCTAATTTTGTAATATTTTTGCCCCTTCTAAAACAAACTCTCCCTACAGCCATTAGCAGTCACTCACCATTTCCCCCCAGTCACCACCCAGGCCTAAGCAACGACTGATATACTTTCCATTGCTACAGATTTGCCTATTCCTATGTTTCATGCAAATGGAATTAGACAGCATATAGTCTTCTGTGGCTTGCTTTTTTTTCTCCTAACATAATGTTTTTGAGAGTCATACATGTTGTAGTATGTATCTGTCCTTCATTCCTCTTTATTGGTGAATAATATTACATCGTGCAGATCCCTTTATCAATTGATGGACATTTGACTTGTTTCCACCTTTTGCCTATTATGTTGTTATAAGAAATTCATGTACAACTTTTTGCAGGGACATATGCTTTCCCTTCCTTTCAGTATATACCTATGAATGTGCTTGCTGGTCAAATGATAAGTTCATGTTTAATTTTTCAAGGAACTGCCAAATTGTTTTCCAAAGGAACTGTACCATTCTACACTTCTATCAGCAATGTCGGGGACACACAGTTTTTTTGCCAACACTTTTAATTCTCTGTCTTTTTACTGTCATCCATCCTGGTGGGTGTGAAGTGATAGCTCATTGTGATTTTGATTTGTAGTTCCCTGATTGCCAATAATGTTGAGTATCTTTTCTATTTTTCCTTTTCTAGACAGTCTCACTCTGTTTCCCAGGCTAGAGTGCTATGGTGTCAACTTAGCTCACATAAACCTCAAACTCCTGGGCTCAAGTGACCCTCCTACTGCAGCCTCCTGGGACTATAGGTGCTCACCATAATACCCAGTAATTTTTATTTATTTATTTTGAGACAGAGTTGCACTTTGTCACCTTTGGTAGCGTGCCATGGCATCATAGCTCCAGCAACTTCAAACTCTTGGGCTCAAGTGATTCTCTTGCCTCTGCCTCCCAAGTAGCTGAGACTACAGGTGCCTACACAACGGCCGGCTATTTTTAGGGATGAGGTCTTGCTCTTGCTGAGGCTGGTCTCAAATCTGTGAGCTCAGGCAATTCACCTACCATGGCCTCCAAGAGTGCTAGGATTACAGACATGAGCCAGCATGCCTGTTTTTTTTTTTTTTTTCTATTTTAATAGAGACTGGTCTCACTCTTTCTCAGGTGGTTTCAAACTGCTGAGCTTAATCAATCCTCCTGCCTTGGTCTTCCAGAGTGCTAGGATCACAGGTGTGATCCACCATACCCGGCAATATTAAGCATCTTTTCATGTGCCTATTGGCCATTTGTACATCTCTTTTGGTGAAATATCTATTCAAATCATTTCACCATTTTTAAATTGAGCTATTTGACTGTAAATGTGAGTGCTTAGTTCTGGACTCTGAATTCTATTGCCTTGATCTAAAAGGTGTCCCAAAGTCACCATACATAAGGGAAAATGTGAAATTACAGCTAAATGTACTCTTATTAATGAAATAGTCATTAAAAAATATTTTGTACATGTTGGCCACCTCTTTGTAAAATTGTGTAATGAATACGTCTATCCTTGTGCCAGTACTACACTGTCTTGATTATTATTGCTTTTTTTTTTTGAGACAGAGACTCACTATTTCACCCTCAGTAGAGTGCTGTGACATCACAGTTCACAGCAACCTCAAACTCTTAGACTTAAGCCATTCTCTTGGCTCAGCTACCACAATGCAATGCATGGCTTTTTTTTCTTTTCTTTCTTATTTTATTTTTTTAGAGACAGAGTGTCACTGTGTTGCCCTTGGTAGAGTGCCGTAGCGTCACAGCTCACAGCAACCTCCTGCTGTTAGGGTTAGGCAATTCTCTTGCCTTAGCGTCCCTAGTAGCTGGGACTACAGGTGCCCGTCACAACACCCGGCTATTTTTTGTTGCAGTTTGGCCAGGGCTGGGTTTGAACCCACCACCCTCGGTTTATGGGGCTGGCACCCTACTCACTGAGCCACAGGCATCACCCTGCATGGCTTTTTTTTTTTTTGTAGTTATCATTGTTGTTTAGCCGAGTTTGAACACGCCAGCTCTGGTGTATGTGGCTGGCGTTCTAACCACTGAGCTACGGAGCCGAGCCAAATATTATTGCTTTGTAGTAAATTTTCAAATTGGGAAATGTGAGTGCTCCTACTTTGTTCTTTTTCAAGATTGTTTTGGGTGTTCTGGGTCCCATGTGATTCCATATGAATTTTTGAATTAGCTTGTCAGCTTCTGCAAAGTCACTTGGGATTCTGATAGGGACTGCACTGAATCTGTAGGACAATTTGGGAAATACTGTCATTTTAACAACATTCAATCCAGCTTGGAGCCCATAGCACAGTGTTTACGGTGTCAGCCACATACATCGAGCCTGGCGAATTGGAACCTGGCCTGGGCCAGCTAAACAACAATGGCAACTATAACAACAAAAAAATAGCCAGGTGTTGTGGCAGGTACCTGTGGTCCCAGCTACTCAGGAGGCTGAGGTAAGAGAATTGCTTAAGCCCAGGAGTTTGAGGTTGCTGTGAGCTGTCACGCCATGGCACTCTACTGAGGGTGAAATAGCAAGACTCTTTCTCAAAAAAAAAAAATAATAATAATTAAGTCTTCCAATCTATGAACTTAGACTATCTTTCCATTTATTTAAATCTCCTTTAATTTCTTTTGCAAGTATTTTATAATTTTTGGTGGACAGGTCTTGCTCTTCTTTTGTTAAATTTATACCTATTTTTTTCTTTTTCATGGTATTGTAAATAATTGTTTCCTAATTTCATTTTTATATTGTTCATTGCTAGTATGTAAAAGTACAATTGATTTTGTATATTGAGCTTGTATTCTACAAGAATTAGTTTTATTTCTTCCTTTCTAATGTGGAAACCTTATTTTTCATTATTTCCTAATTGTCCTGGCTAGGACTTCCAATACAGTAGTGAATAGAAGTAGTGAGAAAAGGGTGGTGCCTGTGGCTCAAGGAGTAGGGCACCAGCCCCATATACCAGAGGTGGTGAGTTTGAAACCCAGCCCTGGCCAAAAACTGCAAAAAAATAAAAAGAAGATATAATGAGAATAGACATCCTGGTCTTTTCCCTGATCTTATGGGGAAAGTTTACAGCACTACATGTGAATCAAATATGTTGTAATCTGTGAGTTTGTTATAGATAACCTTTATCATGTTGAGGAACTTCCCTTTTATTTCTAGTTTGTTCAGTGTTTTATCACGAAAAGGTGTTGTATTTTTTTCTTTTTGAGACAGAGTCTCACTGTGTCGCCCTTACTAGAGTGCCGTGGTGTCACAGCCCATAGTAACCTCAAACTTTTGGGCTCAAGCGATTGATTCTCTTGCTTCAGCCTCCCAAGTAGCTGGGACTACAGGCACCTGCCACAACGCCCGGTTATTTTTTGTTGCAATTGTCATTGTTGTTTTAGCTGGCCCCGGCCGGGTTCAAACCCGCCAGCCGTGGTGTATGTGGCTGGCGCTGTAACCACTGTGGTATGGGCACTGAGCCAGGGTGTTGGATTTTTGTCAGATGGTTTTCAGTACCTATTGAGATGCAGGATTTTTTTCCCCTAGTCTATTAACATGGTGTATTATATTTTCTTCTTAAGTCATTTGTACATAGATCATAAATACATATATGCCATAATGGGATTCAATGTGTTGATTATTTGTACAAATGGGAGTGCTTACATCCTCCTAAACAACATAGCCTTCATTGGGTAAAAGAGGTGATAGTGTATTATATTAATTTATTTTCAGGTATTAAACCAAACTTTCATTATTGCAATGAATCCTACCTGGTCATGGCGTATAATTCTTTTCATATTTTGCTGAATTAAGTTCGCTAGTATTTTGTTGAGCAATTTTATATCTATATTCATAAGAGATATTGGTTTGTAGTTTTCTTGCGATGTCTTTGGTTTGGGGATCAGGATAATACTGGCTTCATAGAATGAGTTAGGAAGTGTTCCTTATTCTGTTTTTTGAAAGAGTTTTCAAAGCATTGGTATAAATGCATGTTTTAAGCATTTGATACAATTCACCAAGGAAGTCATCGGGCCTAGGCTTTTTTTTTTTTTTGAGGGGGGAGGATTTTTAATTGCTAATTCAATTTATTTTCCTCTTATTGCTGATTCAGATTTTCTACCTTCCTGAATCAGTTTTGGTTGATTGTATATTTCTAAGAAATTTTCCATATCATTTAGGTTATCTAATTTGTTGACACCTTATTCACCATATTCACTTATGACTGATTCCTTATCTGGTAGCCATGTCCTCTCATTCTTGATTTTAGTAATTTGAGTCTTCTCTCTTTTTTTTGGCTTGGTCTATATAGCTAAAAGTTTGTCAATTTATTGATTATTTTCAAGGAACCAACTTTTAGTTTCAATGATTTTCTCTATTTTTTTCTTTTATTTTCTTTTATTTATTATTATTTTTTTTCTGCAGTTTTTTTTCTTTTTGACCAGGGCCAGGTTTGAACCCAATACCTCCAGTATATGGGGCTGGCCCCCTACTCCTTTGAGCTATAGGCACCTCCCTACTCTATTTTTTTGTATCTTCTATGCTTTGTTATTACTTTCCTTCTGCTCATTTGGGGTTTACTTTCTTCTTCTTTTTCTGGTTTCTTAAGGTGGAAGTTTAAGTCGTTGATGTGAAATCTTTCTTCTTCTTCTTCTTCTTTTGGAGATAGAGTGTCACTATGTCACCCTCAGTAGAGTGCCGGGCATCACAACTCACAGCAACCTCAAACTTCTGGGCTTACGCGATTCTCTTGCCTCAGCCTCCTGAGTAGCTAGGACTACAGGTGCCCACCATAACAGCTATTTTTGGTTGTAATTGTCACTGTTGTTTAGCAGGGCTGGGCCGGGCTCAATCCTGCCAGCCTCGATGTATGTGGTTGGCACCCTACTCATTGAGCTACAGACGCCAAGCCATCTTTCTTCTTTTTTAATGCAGGCACTTTTAATATAGATTTCTCCTTTAAGAACTATTTTAGCTTGATCCCACAAGTGTTGGTAGGTTGTATTTTCATTTTCATTCATTTCAAAGGATTTTCTAATTTCTTATATTGGTTATTTAAGAGTGTTTTATTTAATTTCCACTTGTGAATTTTTCAAAATTCCTTCTGTTATTGATTTGTAATTTAATTCTGTTGTGCTCTGGAAACATACTTTGTATGATTTCATTCCTTTTAAATGTATTGAGGTTTATATTAAGGCCTAACATGTTCTGTCTAGGGCAGTGTTCCATGTGCATTTAAGAAGAGTATATATTCTGCTATTAGGTGGAGTGTTCAATAGATTTATATTAGGTCTAGTTGGTTTACAGTATTGCTCAGGTCCTCTGTTTCCTTGGTGATAGTCTGCATAGTTGTTTTGTCTGTTATCGAAAGTGGGGTATTGAAGTCCCTAGCTATTGTCATTGAAATGTCTATTTCTCCTTTCAGTTCCATTTTTGCTTCATGTGTTTTGGTGTTCCGTTGTTAGGTGCCAGCACTGTGCTTTTGTCATAGCTGTAAGCTCTGGTGAGAGGTAACACTAATTCTATCAAATTGGAGTTGGAAAGGCATTTTGATGTCTTGTTTTCCAGCATCTTGACCACCATGATGAGCTACAAGGATAACGGTTAAAAATATAACTTTTGAAGTCCCTCAAATTGGACTTGGGTTCAGATCTAGACTGCCAATTATGACCCATGTGACCTTGGCTAAGTCACATACCATGTTGGTCAGCTTCTTTATAAAATAGGGATAATAATAATAATGCCTACCTCCCAGGGTTGTTGTGAGGATTAAATGGGGTTATATGTAATGACCTTAGCCTAAGTTAGTATTTGTTTGTTACCTATCTGCTGATAGCAGAATGAGTTAGCAATGTCTGAGTATTTGCTCACTGATAACATGAGGAAGGGCTCCTGATACAGAGTGAGACAGAGAAGCTATTCAGAGATAAGGCATTTATTTGCTATGGACAGTTCTCAGATGCATACACCTACTGGCATTAAGAGCCACTGATGAGAGTATTTACCACATGTATGTATAGCAGACAGGGCTGGCCCTGCATGAATATAGAAAAGTAATAAGATGTGAAGAATTACAGGGATGCTCCCAAAGCTGGGCATGGTGGATGGTTCTCAGCTACTTGGAAGGCTGCAGTGGGAGGATCTCTTGAGACCAGTAGTTCAAGATCAGCCTGGGCAACAAAGCAAGATCCTGCCTCTTAATAGACAGAGAGAAATTAACTAGACTTAGTGACCTGCACCTGAAGTCCCAGTTACTAGGGAGACTGAGGTGGGATGATCTTAAGCCCAGAAGTTCAAGGTTACAGTGAGCTGTGATCAAGCTATTGCACTCTAGCCTGGGTAACAGAGCAAGACCCCATCGAAAGAAAGAAGAAAGGGAGGGTTGGAAGGAAAGAGAGAAGGTAGGGCGGGAGGAAGGCAGGAAGGAAGGAGGGAGCGAGGGAAGGAAGAGAAGGGAAAGAAGGAAAGAAAAGCAAACTAGCACCCCTCACTCACCTCCCACTTCATGTACCTTTGGGCTATCTCCTATACACTTCACACATTCTGATGTGGGGAATTCTATGATACTAATAGAGCCAGTTGTTGTTTCAGCTTCCCACTGTCAACAGTCCTCTTTGAAATGCAAACTCTTGGGATTATATGTAGCCTGTTTAACACTTTCCCACTAAAGCTTTAGTAGCTTGTCAGATTTATTCCCTTCTGCTAGAGGAGATCCAAGATAACCCAAAGAGCAGCAGAGGACTGGCAGTTGGAAAGGCTCCGAAAGGGTTGGGGGCGGGGGCAAGAACAGTTCCAAGGAGGGCAGAAAACAAATCTCACCTCTTTAAATATGTTTAGAGCTGACAATCAGACCAGAGGTATCCATGTAAGAGTCCCACTGTGCCCACACACCAAGGCGTTCATCCCTACCCCTACCTCACTCCATGCCTTTCCCCATTTCAGAGGTGAAGGGGCCATGAGCAGCTCAGGCCATTAGATGCTCCTTGCTTTCCTTTTAGGTCAGCAGAGACAAGGCCCATCAACTCCCCTTCCTATCTCTAGAGGCTAGGTAATGCTTTCTCTGAGTACCTGCCCCTCAGTTGTGCTGCAGAGACATGGGCCAGAGATACCAAGGCAGCTCAGCCACAGTCCTCAGCGCCAGGGCTCAACTGTCGATTCTCTTTCTGGGTTTAGATTACATGCACAGCGCCCACCGCCCTGTCACTGGGGGCCACCTGGGGAAAAAGGAGAGTAGTTATGTGGGCAGCGTGGGCCCCAGCCCCAGGAAGTCGAGCCGCTGCACGCCCCCGCCTGCCGACTCTGAGCTTGTCAGCTTCTGCTACCTCCACATGCGGGAACAAAGGAAGGAGCAGGAAAGCCGGACAGATGTCAATGAGAACCTAATCTTCTTTGAGGAGAGCAGGCCCCGGACCAAGTCTGACCCCACATCCAAAAGCTCTGGCCAAGGTTACGATGTAGTCCCCGATGACTTTGATGCAGCCAGCCTGGACCATGAGCCTTGTGCCAGCAGGGCCCGGTCCTACACCTTGGACAATTCCCTTGGGGCAGAAGCCCTGAATTTCTACTGTGACTCTTGCAAAGCCAAACTGCAGGAGCAACTGGGCCCGCGCAAAGGCGGAAGGCCCGGCTCCTCTCGTGACAATATAGTAGATCTGATGTCCCTCCCACCACCAGGGAGTGAGGAAGAGGAGGAGGAAGAAGATGAGACAACTTCTCTGTTGCCTGCCATTGCTGCCCCACCCCCTGGCTTCCGAGACAACAGCTCTGATGAGGATGACCCCAAGCGCCGGGCTGTCCAGAGCCAGGAGCAAGGACGCCACCTGCGTGGGCTCCTGTATGATGAGATTCCAGTGACACTAATTGACAGCATGCAGACCCGGACAGTCCGAGATCATGCTCAGGAGCTAGATGATGCCCTGGTGTCCACTCTGCAGGCTTTGGAAGCCCTGGCTGCATCAGAGGACGGACCGCACCCCCAACCCCCACAGACTGCAGGTAACAACCCATTCCTCTTCCCTCTTGATTCCCTTCCTGGCCAAGAGGGGCCAGCAGGTAACCTTGTGCCTTCCCAAGCAGATGTCGAAGTCAGCGTGGTGTGTCAGGGCAATGGATGGGCCAGAAGTAGTTCAGACAAGGTCAGGGGAGCAGCCATGTTGCAGCAGGACTCAGCTGCTCAGCTCTAGCTAGAGTTCAGGCTCTTGCCATTGCATCTCTGTGGAAATGTTGTGCAGATGGATCCCAGGGATTGGGACGATGACAGCTACTGATCCAGGCCAGGATGAAGGATCAGAGGAAAATTATGACACATATAGAAGACAGGCAAAGAACATCCAGTGTGCACATGATTGGAAGAAAAACAAAATGACCGACTCTCCACCTAGGGCCCTGGGATCAGAGAAGCCAAGAGCTTTCACGGCTTAGGGCTGAGACTTTATCCGCCTGATAGTATGGGCTCTGAATCAGATGCACCCAACTCCTGGTTTCTTGACTCCCTGCCAGTGTGACCTTTGGCGAGGCACTTACTCCATCTGGGCCTCACTTTTGTCACCTTAAATGGGTCTTATAGTAACAGGTGTATCACATAGGGCTATTGTGAAGACTGAAGATCACTCATGCAAAGGATTTAATTATTATCTAGCACACAGTAAGGACTCTGTAAGTAGTAGCTGTTGCTATTAAATATTAGTTGCTGGGAAAACCAGGTAGCATGCATGCTATTCCCTGTTGTAGACATGTACACATCCATCTTGTAGACAAACACACATGTCCGACCTATACCCACAGTCACACATTCATCCCTCCATGCACGTACACCTTAAGAAAAATAAAAGGTACATGATACCACAACAGAAAAGGAGTAGGGAGGAAGGAATATGAGAAAGCACATGAGGCAGGGGAAAGTGTAGACAGAGAGAGTGAAGGGATTGGAGTTAGAGGGAGCTTGCCTATACATGAGGAGAGCCTTGACCTTAGTCAGCCCCCATGTGTTTGTCTCCTCCCCTGGGGGCCAGCAGTTCTCTTTGCTTAGCGTCTGGAGCTCCAAGCCCTAGCTGTTCCAGGCTTGAGGCCCCTGTGGTTGCCAGAGAGAGGACAAGCTCAGCTAAATGGTCTCAGCTGCAGAGACTGTAGGCAGGCCTGGCCAGATGAGGAGAGATAGACAGGGACCTCTGTTTGCCAACCCCACTTTAGGACAATTAACAAAAATTTCCTAGCTGTTGAATCTAAAAATAGTGTTGATTAGCATGTTGTTTTGCATGTGATTCACGTGGTGATTTGCCATCAAACTGCCCAGATCATCTCTTCACCTCTTTTGTTTCTCTTTTGGATTCTAGTCATTCATTCCCCCTTCTCATAGCTTTCCCCTCTTTGTCCCCTCCCCTCTGCTTCTCCCACCTTCAGGCCTGGATTTCCCCCAGCTGGAAATCCTGCTGCTAACCTTGGCCTCCATGCCGATCTATACAGTCGGCCCTCTATATTGGAGGGTTTCACAACTGCTGATGCAACCAACCTCAAATCAAAAATATTTGGGGAAAAATGGATGATTGCATTAGTACTAAACATGGACAGACTTTTTTTCTTGTTGTTATTCCCTAAACAATATAGTACAACAACTATTTAAGGAGCATTTACATTATATTAGGTATTATAAGTAATCCAGAGATGATTTAAAGTATACAGGAGGATGTATGCAAATACTACACTATTTTATATAAGGGACTTGAGCATCCATGGATTTTGGAATCCTTGGGGGTCCTAGAACCAATCCCCCATGGATACCAATGGACAATTGTGTATAACTGGAAAAGAACCTGATCTTAGTAAGTGTAACAAGCCCTGTCCCTGTTCTTCCAGGTCTGATTGTGCTGGCCACAATCACTCCCGAATCATCACTGGACTCGGGCCATGAAACCAACTCTTCTGAGCTCACAGACATGTCGGAGATGATGTCGGCCATGAAGCAACACCAGAACACCACCTACTTCCTGGCCCAGCACCTCAACAAGGACAGCCTCCTTGCCCGCAAGGACCTGCCCTTCCGGATCCAGAGTTGTGCAGCCCAGGCCGTTCTCACGGCCCCTTATTCTCTTGGGCGCCCGGATCCCAATTCATCTCTCCAGCCAGTTATCACAAGCCAGAGTCCTGGTCCCCCTGGCGCTCGAAGGAAGCTGCCCCAGTCAGAAAACCAGGCACAGGGAGAGCGCACATATTCCTTGGCAGTGCACCCAGCACTGTCCCCCCAGCTTAGTGAGCAGAAGAATCTGAGCCTGCTGTCCCCAGTTCCGGAGGACAAAGGGCCTAGCCACACTAGGGCAGGCCTAGAGATGTCACTGAGGGCAGCCACACCATCTCTCAGTGAAGAGCAGGTCTCTGATCTGAGGGAGAACCTGCCTAAGGAGGTCAGGTTGAGCCCCAAGCTTATCCTGGACCCAAAGGGCAATGTGACCCCAGCCATCATCTCGGCTGCCCTACAGCAGGTGGTTCACAGTAAGAGTCTAGCCACCCCTGGTGGGGCTTTGGGAAACCCCCCCAGCAGAGGGGAGAGAAGGCTAGAGGCCAGCATGGGGAGGCCAGAGGTTAGCATGATGAGCAGCAGTGCCAATAAAAATCTAAAGTTCAAAATGAGCCCTGGTGCTCCAGAGATCTCACAGAATTCCCAGCAACAGCTCTGCCCAGAGGTTTCTTCCAGCCCCAGAGCACCCACAGGCAGCCGGGCTGACAGCCTGCACCTTTCCTCACAAGAGGACAGGCTGCCTGTTCAAAATTTTCCTCCGAAAAGCTATCATTTGCGAGCGAGTCGAGAGTCAGTGGGCAAGCAAGCTACAGGGGAGGTGACAGGCAAAGGTGGACCCGAGGGTGCTAAGCCTGCCCTGCACAAGCAGGGCGCTGTCTCCAGCCAGGGGGAGAAGGGGCAGCTGGAGACCACACTCAAAAGCAGCAAGCTTGAGGACACAAGCCTGGTCCCCCGAGTTAGCTATCCCATGGCTCTGCAGAGCCCCAGCTGCCAACAGCGAAGCCACAGCCCCAGCAGCCAGTCCCGAGGCCAGAGCCCCAGCTTCCAGCCTCGTGGCCAGAGCCCCAGCTGCCAGCCTCGAGGCCAGAGCCCACTGAGGCCTCAGACCGTCAGCCGGCAGGTGAGCACCATGCCCTCCAGGAAGCTTGAAACCACTCTGAATGGAGCTCACTCAGTCTCGGAAGGCCCTGCAAAGCCCAAGTCCTCCCGAGGTCCTTTCCGGCTTCGCAATTTATTCTCTGCCACCTTCCCAACCCGCCAGAAGAAGGAGACAGATGAGCGGCAGGCCCAGCTGCAGAAGGTAAAGCAGTATGAGCTGGAGTTCCTCGAGGAACTTCTAAAGCCACCAAGCCAGGGGGACCTGCCGGGCACCGAGTACTTGCAGCCTCCAGCACCTGGCCGCTGCAGCTGCCAGCTCCGTAGCAGCCCTGTTCAGCAGGGGCCTGGCATGTCCCGTGAGCAGAGGCGCAGCTGTGACTGCAAGCGCATCTGCCGCGGGGGCCGGCCCCAGGCAGCCCAGACGCCAGTGCCCAGCCTCCCAGGGAGGGAGAGGGACAGGGTCCTCCCTACCCAGAGGCAGCCAGAGGCCGGCCCAGGCTTGAGCCTCAGCAGCCCCAGCAATGTCCAGCGCATCCGTTCCACCAGCCTGGAGTCCCGAGAATGCCGATCGGATCCTGAGAGTGGTATCTCATGCCTGACCACTTGTGCCTCGGGGGGCGAGTGCCTGGGCGCTCCCAACTACAGGAAACTGATGCGACGCTACAGTATCAGTGAGCTGGACCAGGGTGACCAGTCCTCGATGACCCTGGATGTCTACCCACACCCACCCCTGGGCATGCTGCCTAGGGAGGCCAAGGAGGTAGAGGCAGGCCTCCCCCTGGCCTTGGGTCCCAAAAGCAAGTCTCTGGAATCACCAACCCTGGGAGAGCCCTCCTATGTCCAGGTTACCCCTGAGACCAAAGGCCCCAGACAGATGGCTGTGTTCTCACTGCCCGAAGAGGTGTACCGGAAGCCTGCTGAGCTGGACGAGGACAGTGAGAGCGGCAAGTGCTGCTCCATCCGCTACTGCTTCTACTACCGCAAGTGTGACATAGCGGATGACACCAGTGATGGCAAGGACGAGCTCTCCTACTCCATCCCCATGAAGATTCTCCCTGGCATGAAGCTGGATGAGCAGGTGGTGCCTGTGGTGAGCAGGACCCTGCAGGTGCTGGATGCCGCCACCTGCAGCAGCAGCAACCCGGAGGCCTCCCGCACTCAGGAGATTGACCTTCGGGTGTCCACCTTTGAGGGGAGCCTGGCCAAGATCAATGCCCTGCGGGCCCATGCCTATGGCCTCCCTGATGGCTTCCTAGCTGCCCGGCTGGACACTAATGAGCTACTGACAGTCCTGCGGCAGTGTGTGGCCAGCCCCGAGGCGCGTGCCCCCAAGCCCTATGTCTCTCAGATCTCTGAGTACAAACTTGAGCTCGCTCTCAAGTTCAAGGAGCTCCGGGCCTCCTGCCGCCGCGTGGCCAATGTGGACAAGAGCCCGACTCACATGCTGGCAGCCATCACGGGCAGCTTCCAGGTGCTGAGCAGCCTCATTGAGACCTTCGTGCGGCTGGTGTTCATCGTGCGCTCGGAGGCCCAGCGCCAAGAGCTGCTGGCCAAGGTAGAAGAGGTGGTGAGGAACTACACCTTCCTGCTGCGCGCCGCTGAGGAGTCCACAGCCCGGAACCTTAACCAGCAGCAGCAGCAGCAACAGCAGCAGCAGCAGCAGCAGGTGGCAGCAGCTACCGGGGCAGCCATGGGGCACCCACCAGGCTCCCCAACTTCAGCGACTGTTATGAGCACATTCACCCGCTCCTTAAAAACCCTTATTAAGTAGGGCATCTGCCCAGCCTGTCCCCCTTCCCCAACTATGGTCCCAGGTTTGAGCTTTGTGGTCCTTGCATTTTGTGGTGAGTGTGTGTGTCCACTGGGCCGATCAGGGTCCAAGAGCCCATCAGTCTCCAGGGAGTGAAAACTCCCTAGACCGAGGCTCGCTCTTAAGGGCTGCAGGCCTAGCCGCCGCCCTGGGTGTCTCCACCCCTATCCTGGCCTCTGGGCCTCACTGTGAGGTGTTATTTTATCTCTTCTCCGGGGCTGAGAAGTGACATCAGGCTCACTTCCTTCTCCGTGCTGGGTGCCAAGGGAGCTGGGGCCTGAAGCAGGCAGACCCTCCTTGGCCTCGAGCTCCTCCTGGCAGCTGCTCCCCCACTGGGAGCAGGAGCAGTAGCAGCAGACCACAGCACCGAGCTGAGGGGATGGGGCGCTCGGTATAGATGTGTCCACCCACCCTGGGCTCACACTCACCTGGCAGGAGACCCTGTGCGGGCCCTGCTCAGGTGGGATGTTGGCAGATATAGCCACGCTGAGCTGTTTGCAGCCAGCCTAACAGGCGGCAGCCTGGGAGCCCTGCCCCCAGGTCCAATAGCTCCACACCAGCCATCCCCAAAGTGCCCTGCCCCTCACTGATGGGCAGGGCAGCTCAGTCCACTAGAGAGCAAGCCTCTGGGATCACCCCACTCGTTTTGGGTAAGGTACCTGGTGAAACTGTCTGCCCTGGGTTGACCTAGAGCAGGCCTAGGAGCCGCCCAGCCCAGCCCAGCGCAGGGGCTGTCGCTGCAGGCATGAGGCTCTTCTCTCAACATCTCTACCAGACAGACTGACCTTAGGAGTTTGACTTAGCTGTGGATTGGGGTGGGGGGAGGGGGGAGGGGGGCGGGGGGAGGGGTGGGGGGTGTTGATGACTATATCTTAAACTTCTGGAAGCTAGCGTGATATGTTAGTCCTGAGTATATGCTTTTGGCTGTGTATTGACCCTGTGGATTTGTGTCTCTAAGAAAAGAAGCTGAGCGCCTTACCCGGTGCAGTCCTGCACCTCTTTTTCCCTCGCCGGAGCCATCTGGAAGGGAACTCACACTGTTTGGCATCCATCTTGACATACACCTCCTATTGCCACCACTGCTGCCGCACCGCCGCCGCCACCTCCACCACCGCTGCCACCCCCTACCCCCACCCCCTGCCCCTACTCCCCACCCCAACCTTCCTGGGAGTGAAGACACGGAGTCCCTACCAAGTGTTACACTGTAGGGAACAAAGAAAGCCAATGTTTCTTCTGTCTAGATTGCTTGTCGTCCACCTCTCCATATCTCCCCAGTTCCCACACCCTGGTGCCCTGTGTCTGCCTCTCTTTCATCCCTGTGTGAGAGGCCCATGTGAAATCTCTCATTCTTACGTGAGTTTTATAAAGATGTACACTGTGCTTAACCCCTCACCCATCCTTGGTAACCCCCAGGGCAAGAAAGCGTCCCTGAGTGGCGAGCTCTCCCAGCAAGGGCAAGGGGAGCTCCTTCCGCAGATGCCAGCCCCCTTCCTTATCTCTCCTCCAACAGGACCAAGTTGTTTAATGTGCCAGAGATGCAGCCAGTGGGAACCCTGACCCCCATGGCCACTGCAAGCCAGAGCGCTGACGTGGTCTTCCTCTCTTCCCAACTTCTTGATCCTGTGCCTTCACCACTCAGACCCCGCCTGTGTCATTCCAGCGCCATCCTTCACCTCTCCCTCAGCCTCATGGAGAGGGAACATTTTCTAATGTCTGTATATAGTATATATACCACATAAAATATATAAATTATATATATATACTAATTTATGTCTTGTTTTTCAAACAAGAATGATTAAATCTATTCATCTTACTATCCCAATAAGTCTTTACGGTGCCTCTTTGTGGGTGTCCTTGTGTCTTTAATTGTTGGCTGGTGGTGGCCCTTAAAGTGCTCCCCCTGGACCTGTGCTCCTGTGTACCTGGGCCCTGGGGGGTGATGGGATTTGAGGACCCTGTTCCTCCCACCTCCTCAACGTGGAGGTATCCCTTTGTTCCTCTTAAAAGCCACCTGTTTGTCACTGGTGCCAAATGTCATCTGCCCCATTCCCTTGACCATGGGGCCTCTGGCTCACCTGGCCACCATGGCTGTGACCTCAGAGCTAAAAGGTTGGGAGGAGGGTGACAGAAACACAATGTGCCTAGTGTACCTGATGCCCTGACAATCAGGAGATGGGGTTATAGGCCAGCTCTCAGGATGGGACTAGGAAATGGTGCTTTCCCCCTCTGTAACACGACTGGTGGCTTCAGGCTGTGGTCTGCCTGCCTCCTAGTATAGGCTGGTGAATCCCTTGCCCTGGCCTCTGGCAGTTTATAGGGTATTGTTTCCATAGGGTAGAAGCATCAGCACTGTACACAGAGCCAACTCTCTGGCTTTCCAGACAGTTACCTAATGGTAAGAAATTTGTGTCTCCTGTTTGCTTACTCTCTCCTCTGGGAATCACAGGTCTTCACTAGCCTAGAAGGTGTCTATGTGCAAATTAGAAAAAGGTTCTTCCTGGCAGCACCTACCTGGCAGTGGGTAGGACGCTGGCCTCATATACTGAGGGTGGTAGGTTCAAACCCGGCCCCGGCCAAACTGCAACAAAAAAATAGTCAGGCATTGTGGCGGGCACCTGTATTCCCAGCTACTTGGGAGGCTGAGGCAAGAGAATCGCCTAAACCCAGGAGTTGGAGGTTGCTGTGAGCAATGTGATGCCACGGCACTCTACTGAGGGCGATAAAGTGAGACTCTGTCTCTACAAAAAAAAAAAAAAGAAAAGAAAATGGTTCTTCCTGGCACTCCCACCCCATGACGAATTAGAGAAGAAATCTTCTCTCTGGGTGGGCTGATCCTATACCTTCACCACTCAGACCCAACCTGTGTCATTCCAGCACCACGCATAGCTAGCTAATCTCACCCACATCCAAGCCCCACTTGTCTCCTTGGCTGGGTCTATAAACTACACACGTACAGTGACCCTGATTAGTCACTTCCTCCCACAGATTGATCATAGACTTTTTTCCATGTCTGCAAAGGTCGTGGCTAATGAGGTTTGGAAGGAAAACACCGAGGAGGAACCACAGGCAGCACAGTCAAGCTAGGTCTCTCCACGTGTTCCCCAACCAAAGTGCCAGGTCTTCACATGGGAGGGAACCATAGGTGACAGCCCCAGAACTGGTGGCAGAACTCTTCTGGGTGCTGCCTGCTGGGGATACTGTCCCACAACACCACAGCTGGGATTCAGCGGAAGTCAAAACCAGTGTTAAGTGAAGCCTGCTAGGCAGTGTCTGTGGCTCAGGGAGTAGGGCACCAGTCTCATATACCAAGGGTGGCAGGTTTGAACTCGGCCCTGGCCAAAACTGCAACAATAACAAAAAATAAAAATAATTACAAAAATAAAAAGTGAAGCCTGCTATGCTCACATTTGAATGACCCAACTGGGCGGTCCAAAACCTTGGGCCCCTTATGGTCCTGTACTAACTACACTGGTTGCTCCTTAAGGTTGGAAAGCCGCCTTACTTGGCTGTGTACCCCAGGGCCCACCCACACAGTACCCAGCACATAGTAGGTCTTCAAGTAAATATTTGTGGAACGAATGTTTGTGATGGTTGTCAAGAGAAAGCTCTCCCAGACTTCTGTGCAAACAGAAAGCGCCCTCTCTCTGCAAATGAGTAATCCAGGACAGTGTAGTGCAACATGGCTAGTCAGCCTGGTATTCTCCTGTCAAAAAATAAGGACTTGGGACCATCCTCTAGTTTCCCACAGACTCAGCTAGGGTTTCACTAACCAATTCCCAAAAACTTTTAGAACTCTCCTGAGGTGACTAATGGCCTCCCTTTCTGTGGTCCCAGACCATTCTCTGCAGTAGCCAGGAGCGTAGGGAGAGGCCATAATCCCACCAACATCTTTAGCCTGAACCCGAAGCCAAGCTGATGCTCTCCAGTGGCCCCATATGAGTGCCCCCAAGCCTGACGCCTACCTTTCTGACTTCAGCCAATTAAAGGAAAATGGCTTCACACTATTGACATAGGTCCAGAATGCCAGCAGTGCTGGCAAAGTCATATTTTTTCAAGCTGTTGTCAAGGCACTGTGGATAACAGGCAATTTCATCAGCAGTGAATTCAAAGGACCTGCCTCAGCCAGATTTTTTGCTGCCAAAAGGGCAGGGGAAGATCAACTGCCAGCATTGGGAAGGGGCATACATTTATGTCCTAGGATCAAATTCCTCCCAACAGCCCATAGGATGAGACTAATAACTGCAATCCATTCCCCATCCTACAGCCCAGAAGCCAGGCTGTGGGGTGTGGGTCCAGGGCACAGAGGCAGTCCTCCGTGAGTGGGAGGAAATGAACTCTGAGGTATCGGTCCTGGGCTCTCCTGCAACTGGACTCTTGGGTCCAATGTCCTGACCTGTTGGAGCCACTGTTAGGAGGAAATGATGAAGGCCTGCCCTCTCATAGGTACAGAAGTGCTCCCACAGGTGCCCACCCGCCAAGTCCCTGGGTGGCACTCCCAATGCCCTAGCATCACAAAGACACGTCCTGGTGCCAGCGCTGATGTCTTCAGCCAAGGGTTATGGACATACCACTTGGAATGAGCTACATTTTAGCCTCCCTGCTCTGCTGTCTGTAATGTCCTTCCCTCTGAGTGCTGATTCCTCATTTTTATTTTCAAGGCTTTGGCTAAAAGGAATATGCATCTATACTATACTGAGCGCCTTCCACAACACAGAAAAATTGATCTTTCTTTTAAATACGCCAAAAACTGTAGATGGGGCCGTGCCTGTGGCTCAAGGAGTAGAGCTTGGCCCCATATACCAGAGGTGATGGGTTCAAAACACAGCTCCGGCTAAAAAACAGCAAAACAACAACAAAAATTGCATCAGAGTGAGACCTTACCTTAAAAAAAAAAAAATCTCTGCTTGGGTGGCGTCTGTGGCTCAAAGGAGTAAGGCTCCACCCCCATATACCGGAGGTGGCGGGTTCAAACCCAGCCCTGCAGCCAAAAACTGCAAAACAAACAAACAAACAAAAAAAACCTGTAGTTGAACACTTGCCATACGCCAGGCATTCTGCTAAATACTTAACACACATGATCTCATTTAATCTTCCCAACAATCCCTTGAGAGGGATATTGTTATCATCTCCATTTCTCAGTGGAGAAAATTGAAAACCAGAGTGGTTAGGACACTGGTCCAAAATCACACAGCAGGTAAGTGGCAAGTCAGCCAGTTTTTCAAACCCAGCCCATGTTTTCAATGGCTACCCTACAGAACTCAGCCCAGCCCCTCCTTTGAAGCCCTTCCTCTGGAAACAGAGGCATGGACCCAGCCATACACCAGAAGATGGCCCGTCATTGTTGCTCAGGGTCCAAGCAGCCTGTGGGTGACCAGTGGTGGACATTGAAGTATGAACCACAAGCCCACCTTCCTCCTTACCCCTCTTCACCAGTCTGCCCTTGTGCCACATGCCTTTCAGAGCCAGGGGTGAAATATATGTGCATGAAAATTTGTGTGTAGCAGGCGGCACCTGTGGCTCAAAGGAGTAGGGCAAAGGCCCTATATACCAGAGGTGGTGGGTTCAAATCCAGTCCCGGCAAAAAAAAAAAAATAACAAAAAAAAACAGCAAAAAAAAAAAAAAAAAGAAAAGAAAAGAAAGAAAATTTGTGTGTAGCACTCTGGGAGGCCAAGGCAGGTGGATATCCTGAGCTCACAAGTTCAAGATCAGCCTGAGCCAGAGCGAGACCCATGTCTCTAAAAATAGCTGGGCATTGTGGCGGGTGCCTGTAGTCCCAGCTACTTGTGAAGCTGAAGCTAGAGGATTGCTTAAGCCCAAGAGTTTGAGGTTGCTATGAGCTGTGATGCCACAGCACTCTTACCAAGAGCGGCAAAAAAAAAAAAAAAAAATAGAAAGAAAGAAAAAGAAAAGAAATTTGTGTGTAAAGCAGTTATGTCCAAAAAGCTACCTTTGAAAGATACACGTAGTTCCCAAGTGACCCCTCACCCTGTCCCCCTGTCCACTGTTACGAGACCCCTCATGCTCCTCAGCCTGGGATCTAGGTCCCTCAGGTACAAGGAAACGTTGGACACATGCTGGGTCCATCAGGCGAGCTAGTTGGTGGCATAGGCCCCAAGAGATGGACATCTAGGACTGGCACATTTCCATGGGTCTAGGAACAGGTAGAGGGGGCAGGTACTTCTTCAGGGACAAGAGACCTGGAGTGACAGGATGCCAGGAAGGGACACCAGGAAAAGGTGGGATAGCATAGCATTATCCAACCCACCCTCCCTTCCCCTGCTGCCCTCCCCACTCCCTGCCAGAGTTGCCTCTTGCACAGTCAGCAGAGGGGCTGCCCCTGAGAGGAGCCAGGTTCCATGTAGAGGCAGATTTCTGCCCTTGTAGTGGGCAAGCAAAGCAGCGAAAATGCGTGGGCAGAGCTGAGCGGTTCACCCCAGAATCAAGGGCTCAGTTGTTTTCAGCCCAGCCGCTGACTCGCCAGAGAATGGGGTACAGGTCATTTCACCTCTTTGGGCCTCCTCTGTAAAATGAAGACAACTGAGTCTTCAGCTTCCCTCTGCGGCTGTGAGGATTAATGAGGTGGTGCTGGAAACGCAGCTATAAAACTCCGGAGTCCTGGCTGTACAAGCTTAACAAGTGCAAATTGAACTGGCCCATTTGCAGCTGGTCTACAGAAACGAATTAAGCTTGCACCAAGGCCCTGCAACTAGAAACTTGGCCAGCAGAGCTTGGGGGGCCTGTTTCCTCCACACATCTATTGCTCTTGGGCAAAGCCATCTTCCCTCAGTTCCTATCAAAAGGGACACACAAGATGTCCTCCCTCTTAGGCCCTTGTTTTGAAATCAGAAGGCAGCTCACTACCTCAGTGAAAAATCAATCCCTGCCCTCAGCAGACACAGTCCCGACCCAAGGCTTTTCTTGGCCTTTAGCCAACACCCTGGCTGGTATCTCTGACAACCTCCTACTCTTTTCGTCCTCATCCTCCCTATTAGAAGCAGCTATAGTTAAAGGAGACTTGAATTTCTAATTTTTCCTCAAAATTTAGGTTTAACTAGTAGGAAAGTGTTTTCGTTTGGTTTGGGTTTTTTTTTTTTTTTTTAGAGAATAGTCACTTTTTATACTTTCGGGGTTTGTTTGCTGGTTTATTTTGAGACAGAATCCCAAGCTGTGGCCCTGGATAGAGTGCCGTGGCATCATAGCTCACACCAACCTCCAACTCAAGAGGGCTCAAGCGATCCTCTTGCCTCAATTTTTCTATTTTTAGTAGAGACCGGGTCTTGCTTTTGCTCAGGCTGGTCTCGAACTCGTGAGCTCAAGCAATCCACCTGCCTAGGTTGGCGTGACACCTCAGTTGTTAGGGCACCGCCATATACACCAGGGCTGGCAGGTTCA
>CAUYQV010107602.1:0-27844 GCA_963574575.1 Galagoides demidoff
ATGAGAAATATGCCAAAGATTAAAATAATACTATACATAATTTTTAATGTATTATATTTGTAAATTGTACTTATGTTGAAATTAAAAAATATATATTACAATACTATTTTTGTGTTCTATGAAAATTTTTGTTGCTCCATATAGACCAAATTTTTAATTAAGAACCACCACCACCCCACCACCCCCACCAGTCAATAGTGTCCCACTTTACCAATGTTAAAATCTGGTCACCTTACTATTCTGGCATGTCCCCTCAGAGGGCTTCCCTTGCTCCTGTCCTGGGGCTCTCCTATATTCACTAAGTCTCTCCCTCTCCTATTCCTCTCTGGAGCTATATTGTTTCATGCCTCCAACTTACTGCCTGTCTCCATGCCACACAGCTTCTGTGCCACTGGACTGCCAGCATCTCTCTGAGTGAATTCCATTCACTCTCCCCAACAGTATATTGTATTGGATGGTCCTGTCAGCTTCAACTGACCTGTAGCTCAGTCACCGGTCAGTCCATCAATCCCTGGTCCCCTTGGCTATGGCCAGGGTAATGGAATTGCAAAGTTACAGAGTAGAAATGAAGAGAAAAGGACTCTTCTGCTTCTGCTTTTCCCGGAAGAGAGTTAGAGGTCTGGCAGATTTTCTCTACAGGAACCATGAGCTTGTAACACTCAGATTATAAAAGACATGTCATGTCTCCAAATACTCTTTGGACATAAAATAAGCTCCTTAAGGATCACTATGAGCTTTGTAAATTTTCAAACAATAACCAGTTCAGCATTTCACATACATTCAACAAAATTACTACTGTACCCTCAACTGGTATTTCAGCAAACCTTATTTTTCTCAAATACCTACTTCTGAGTGGCTTAAAACAGGACAAGCAATTTGTAGATTAAAGGAAAAGACTCACACATCATAAAACCATTGACTGCTACATTAACTTCCTGGTGACTAAGGCCTTATAATCCTGCTGGTAAGATGGTGATTCTTTCTGTAAAATCCTTTGTAAATTACTTATTTAAACAACTAGAAGCAACCATAATGTAAGCATTTACTCTCTCTCTCTCATGCTCTTCACTGAGACATATGAGCTAATTAATATTAAATATTATGGGAGCATTCTTCCTTTCCTTCTTTGGGATGCAATGCCATTCTCTTGCTCCTTTTCTCTCTCTGCCCCCCCCCTTCCCCTCTCTCCCTGGTCTCTGCTCCCTTTTCTCATCTCTTCTCCCTACTCTCTTCCCTCTCTCTAATATAAAATGAACTTATATTTTTATATTCCAAAAAGACATTGAATATTGTAATACCTCACTTATTGCCATAAAATAGGAAGAAATGTAACACACAAACACAAAGAGGAAGGAATATATCACTGAGAACTTATGGGAATTTTAGAAAAAGACACATTACATACAAGATCCTAAGTATTTTGATCACCTAGATACAAGCCCAGCTTCCAGCTCATTTGTGACCTAAAATATCCAGTCACTGGTGAGCACATCCCTATAACTGAGAATGCAGATCCTCTGCCGTCAGAAAGTGCTTTCGCCCACAAATAAAGACAGACTCATCCTTGGTGCCAGCTCAGAGAGGGCTTCACTGATTGATAACCATAGGAGGGCAATCCTGCCCGTAAGCCGCTCCATAAAAATTTAGTTTTAGGGGGCAGTGCCTGTGGCTCAAAGGAGTAGGGCACTAGCCCCACATACCAGAGGTGGCAGGTTCAAACCTAGCCCTGGCCAAAAACTGCAAAAAAAAAAAAAAAATTTAGTTTTATATACAGTGTCACATATCTGACATGTAAATCTGAAATGTAAGCTTTGCAAACCTGAAATGTAAAATTCTATTTCAAATGGGAAGGGAGCACAGAGGCCTCATCCAACTTCATCCACTCTTTCTACAGGAAAAACACTGTCAGAATTATTCTTATGATCAGGCCCAGACAAAGTACTCTAGAACACTCAGGCTCAGGAGGCAGAAGGCCAGGAAGAACCATATCCCTGCTTCTGGCACAGAATCCACATCTGGGATAGATGGTCCCTCCCTACCACAGGTCCCCCCCAACCCACTATCCTGTGGTATAAAAAAGCTCTTGCCAAGTAGGAATCCAACATAAACCCAACTGTAATTTCTCTTGAGACATTGGATACAAAATTAAATTAATCCTTATTAGCAAAGTCCAAAAGTAGTACCTCAGAAAATCTGGGCTACAAGGATAAAAGAGCAAAATGGAATATGCAAATGTGAGAAGCCCAATGGGTTAAATTATTGCAACTCTAAATATAGGATTCCTATAAGAATAAAAAGGCCATGGAAAAGTACTCCTCAGACCATGAACCCCTCGATAGCAGTTATATATTGTGGTACATGTATGTATAATAAATCTGCCTAAAACTTAATAGCTTAAAAGAACATAATTCTTTACCTCATGAAACTCTGGATCATTACTGTGGGCTAAATGCAGGTGGTTCTATTCCTAATCTCATCTGAGCAATTATCAGTTAGCTGTTCAGCAGAGACTAGATCAAGCGTCCTCAAACTATAGCCCACGGGCCACATGTGGCCCGCGTAGGATATTTATCCAGCCCGCCAGGTGTTTTTGCCACCGCTGCCTGTCCTGCTTAGCAGCCGACTCATCCCAGGACCTGCAGTCTGGCCCTCCAACGGTCTGAAGGACAGTAAACTGGCCCCTGTTTAAAAAGTTTGAGGACCCCTGGACTAGACGATACAAAATCGTCTTTCTTGAATGACTGGCTATTGGCTCTCTTCAGGGTGGTCTCTCACCAGCAAAAAGGGGCTAGCCTTGGTTCTTCCTATAGCAGTAGTAGCATTCCAAGGCAGCATGCCAAGGGAGCAAGATTGCAGCCTACAAGGCCTGAAACACCCAGAATGTCTCTCTTGCTATATTCTATTGGACCGAGCTGGTCACAAGGTCAGTGCATATTCAAGTTGTGAAATAGACCTCACCCTGTGATGGGAACAGAGATAAAATTACATGGCTAAGAGGATCCAGGGAATAGGACGATTCTGTGGTCACTCACTGCAATCTACACAAGCAGCAAAACACATCTTAATAAGCTCTATTCTCCCCCACTACCTAGGATAAGGTCTGGCATACAAAGAAGGTAATTCAAATTTGTTGTGAAATGAATACACAAGCCTTTAGAAATATAATAAATGCATTGCCCCCTAAATTAAAGAGGAATTTCAAAATTAAAACTGCCAGTAATGCAATTCTACTCTTATGCCCCTGTCTTTCCTCTTTTCTCAGCTTACACTGAAATGAAAACTTGTTTTCATAAAACTAAGCTTGAATAAGGATAATTTTGACATCTCTCTGAAAAGTTGTGCTATTCTCTATACCAACTTCTATTATCATCAAAATAACACTGGTCAGGGCAGCACCTGTGACTCAGTGGGTAGGGTGCCGACCCCATATACTGAGGGTGACAGGTTCAAACCTGGCCCTGGCCAAACCGCAACAAAAAAAAATAGCTGGGCGTTGTGGCAGGCGCCTGTAGTCCCAGCTACTCGAGAAGCTGAGGCAAGAGAAATACTTAAGCCCAGGAGTTGGAGGTTGCTGTGAGTTGTGATGCCATAGCACTCTACCAAGGGCAATGGAGTGAAACTCTGTCTCTAAAAACAAAACAAAAACACTGGACATACTAGCTATAATTATACAAATAAACTGCTTATAAATATAGCCCTGATGTTCTATTCTACAACATCTGAAAGTACACACAACCACAATCCACTACCATGGGAAAGCAGGTTTATTTATAGCTCATCACAGACAGAGGATCCCTTCCACACAAAGTCCATCTAGAAAGGGCACCCAGAAATGCCCACCTCGTAAGACTTCCTTTCTTCCTTTTCCATCTGTGTGCCCTTCTTTTGTCATGAATGGTAGCACATGTTTGCAGCTCAGTAGTTTTATCAGCTTGTCTCCCACATGTAGAATTTGGGAGGGAGAGAGAGCAGATTATCTAAAAGTCTTTCTTCATTTTATATCTGTCCATTTCAGGCTGGTTCACTGGCTGGCACCTGCAAAGGGCACCCACCCACCATTTGGACTGCCTTGCATGCATTTCCCTTTCTTCCAGAACCCCATCTTGCTTTGGTTACAGTCCAGTCCATCAAGAACTCAAAGTGTCTTCCTCTTCTGACCCAAGTGAGGCCAATGAGATCACCTCCCAAACAGACTGGCACAACCCCTGAAAGGGGCTCAGGTTCCTTCTTTCACCCTTCAGTAGAGCCCTGGAGAAGCTGTTGGTTCCTAATCAGTGGTTGTTGACCAGAGGTAAATACCTGAAGATGTTCTGGTTCCTGTAGGCCTAGCTCCCTCCTGTCCTGCTCTGAGCCTGGTTCTTCCACTTTACCCTGGACTTCCTATGCTACCCCATATCTTTCCTGTAAGCTGCCCTTGCATCCAAAGAACCATGACCCATACATAAACCTAGAGCAGAGCCCTTGTTACTTCATGCTTGCCTCCTCCTCACCACCCATCCTACATGAAGGCTGCCTCACCCTCATCCTCCAGTTCGAGGCTGACTATGACAGCTTCCATGAAAAGGAGCCACAGATCTACACAAGGGCGGAAATGATGGCACAAAAGCTGGGCCTGGGTGACCACACTAGGCATCTCTCACCTCAAAGGAAACGCTAATTAAATAATAATAAGACAACTTAAACATAATTTTCATCAGAATACCTAAAGGAATTGAGACAACAATGCCTAGAAAACCTACAACAGGCTTTTGTTAAAAAAGAGGAACAACCAAAAATACAATGAAAATACTTTTAAATTATTAGAAAGACTACAAGAAAAAGTCAAGGAAATCTCCTAGAATATACAGCAAAAGCCAAGGAAATGGAGAATATAAGCAAATGCTGAGTCATACAGAGGACCTACTCAGGAAGTCACTCCTATATGAATTTCAGAAAGAGAAAATAGTGAAAATACAGGGGAGAAAAACAGGAAATAAATAACAGGTGACAATTTCCCAGAGCTGAAGAAAAATCTATGGCATTATGGATTACAAGGGCTCAGCAAGTATAGAGCAGAGAAATAAAAAGAAGCCACACAAAGGTACATGACTGTGAAATTTCTGAATACCAAGGACAAAGGGAAAATCTACCGTGCTGAGAATAAAAAAAGAAAATGAAGGTTAACTATAAAGAAGTAAGAATGAGGCTGGTGTCACATGCATGAGCAACAACGGATATTAGAAAACAGTTCTCAGAGTTCTAAAAGACAAATTATTTTGAGCGTAATATGCTGTAGATAGCTAAACTCTCAATGAAGTGTGAGGTGAAAATGACATTGTCTCGCATAAAAGAACTCCAAAAAAATTACCTCCCACACAGTCTCTTTGGAAAACAAATTCCTTTAAAAGCAACCAGCAGCTGGGTGCAGTGGCTCACGCCTGTTATCCCAGCACTCTGGGAGGCCAAGGTGGTGGATTCCTTGAGGTCAGGAGTTTGAGACCAGCCTGAGCAAGAGCAAGACCTCATCTCTAAAAATAGCTGGGCATTTTGGCCAGCGCCTATAGTCCCAGCTACTTGGGAGACTGAGACAAGAGAATCACTTGAGCTCAAAAGTTTGAGGTTGGTGTGAGCTGGGACACAATGGCACTCTACCAAGGGCTACAAATTAAGACTCTGTCTCACAAAACAAAAAACTAAAAAATAAACCAGCAAATCAAAAGACAATAGGAATCCAAGGGGGGGAAAAGCCCCCCCCAAAACATGGAATGCAATAAACAGAGGACCCAACCCAGTAGCTCAAATAAAAGATAAATTTTTTAAAGCCTAAGATAACACTTGTGCAGAAGCTTAGGAAGTAACCGGTCCAAATTAAAACAATAAATCAGAGACTCAGGGAGCTGGGAGACTAAGTCTTCAAGAAATGAAATCACATTAATAGTCAAATTAAGCAGATGAATGATCTTGGTAATAATATAAAGTTATGTGCTTCTTTTGTCCACAGGAAAAAAGGACAAATAGAAACCCTAGGAAGGAGAAGAATAAGAAAAACCACAACCCAAATACAGAATAAAACTAAAATACAGTATGATTTTGAGCCATTTCCCTCCAACTGCACATTGACACTATACGTGAAATAATGCCTACATGATTCATAATATTGTAAGCACTTTTATTAATATTCCATTCTTATTACAGTAGAACAAAGATGAAAGAAAGCCACAAACCAAGGTTAAGCATCCACTTAACCTCCACTCAGCGGGAGGACTAGGACTTTGCTACTCACCCCAAAATCCCCTCTGTTTCACTCCCCTAGTCTCAACTCTCCTAGCTTTTATACTAATCATCTCTTTGGCTACTTTACCACCCAAGTGTGTATCCCTAGCCAGTGTAGTTTAATCTTGAATTTTTTTTTTTAATATTTATGTGTCAGCTTAGCGCCTATGGCTCAAGTGGCTAAGGTGCCAGTCACATACACCTAAGGTGGAGGGTTCAAATCCAGCCCAAGCCCACCAAACAACAATGAGGGCTGCAACTAAAAAATGGCCGGGCGTTGTAGCGGGCGCCTGTGGTCCCAGCTACTTGGGAGGCTGAGGCAGGAGACTCGCTTGAGCCCAGGAGTTGGAGGTTGCTGTGAGCTGTGATGCAATGGCACTCTACCCAGGGGGACAGCTTGAGGCTCTGTCTCAAAAAAAAATAAAATAAAATAAAATAAATATATATATATATTTGCGTGTCATCCTTGCAGAGGGCCATGCTAATCTTCTCTGTATCGTTCCAATTTTAGTATATGTGCTGCCGAAACAAGCCCTTAATCTTGATTTTTTAATATGATGTCTTTTAAGCCTTCTTTAAATTTACAAGTCCCCGCTGCCCCCCCCCCTTATGTCTTTCTTGTCCTTGGCTTTATCTGCTGCAGAACATGCAGTCTGGACTTTGCTGTGCACGCCCAGGGCTCAGCTCAGCAGTTCATCTCCTCCATCCTGCAAATGGACATCTGAGTCCAAAGCCATGATCAACTCCGGCTCTATCTTCGTCACAAGACAGCAAGACAATAGGTTCCTTTCTTCCTCATCCTCTCCTTTCTTTCTTTTTTTTTGTTTTGTTTTGTTTTTATTGTTGTGGTGGTGGTGGTATTTTATTTAAGATAAAATTCACATCCCATACAATTCATTCATTTAATATGTACAACTCAGTGGGTTTTAGAGATAACGAAAATGTAAAATTGACTGTAGTAATAAGTCAACTTTACAACATTTTCATTATCACATAAAGAAACCCCATTTACCCTCTAGATATCATCATCCACACCCCCAGCCTTAGGCAACCACAAATCTACCTCCTGTCTCTATTGAATTACCTGTTCTGGACATTTCATATAAACAGAATTATACAATATGTATTTAAGATATATGGGTGGGGGGAAAACAGCCAAATAGAAACTTCTACTGATAGTCCCTCTGCACGAACGCCTATTGGAACAACTTTCCATACAAAAAAGCAACTTTAGAAGAACCAAAAAATCAGGGGAGTGATCATGCTACCTGGTTTTGACATTATGGCACTGCAGAGGGCAGAAAAGCCAGTCTTGCCTTGCCTATGCCACCCCAGCCTCTACCTCCCAGTAGTGGGAGTGGAGAGAGGATCTGTGTGCCCAGAGGAGGAGAGTGAAGTGATTGTGGGGCTTTATATTTAAACTCCAGGCTGCCTTGTCACAGGGGAACACAGCAGTGACAGAATTCTGCTGGTGCCCAGAGGGAGCATTTAGACCAGGCTGGCCAGAGGGAAATCCTCCACCCTGAAACCTGAGTTCCTGCCAGCCCCACCAACAACAGAGAGAGAACAGTCTGGGACCTGGACTAAATTTGTAAGGCAGTCGGGCAATAAAGACTGCAGTCCTAGGCAATTTCTTTGCCTGTGCTGGCTCAAACCCAGTGGACTTGGGGTGCCTATGACCTAGTGAGACACTAGCAGCAGCAGACAAACGAGCGTCTGTGTCCTGTTTGCAGTGTGTGCCTTCTTCATTAATGGTTGGAGGGCCAGAGCTGAGGGTGAGGAAGGGGACCCAGCATACTTATTCAAAGGGAAAAATGGGTGGGGGCACAAAGAGGCCTGGCCACCACTAGATCTCACCCACTGTGTCTTCCCAGAAGGTGTCACTCATGTTTGCGCTGTTCTTTTTAACATGTAGTATGTCTCATGGGTTACTAACTTACTATCAATTGAATACATCTTCCTACGTCTCACAAGCTACTTGTTCACCCACTATCTGTACCTAAGCTTTCTTCCAAGTTTTGTCTAGTATTTGTTTCCTTCATAGAAGAATGGAAGATTCTTAAATAATACAATAAATACATGATATAAATGGAAGGCTTTCATTTTTCATCTTATTACTCTATTCATCTACACACTTTATGTGCCCCAACACTTAAAAGACTAATAATACAAAAATGAAAATGAAAAGCTTCTGTGCCTATATCTATGTATCATTATAAAAATTTATCTTTTTTTAATTGTTTTACATCTAAGTATTAACCTATTTTTAACATTTTATGGCATGGTGTGTTTGTGTTCTAAACATTTTGCAGCTATAGGTTTCATTGTATAAACCACCAACTGGATCATTAGAGGGGAAAACAGCAGCTACAGCCTCAGCCTGTGAGGCCAGAGAAATGTGGGTTTGAATCCTGGCTGTGACGGAGGCAAGTTACTGAAACTCCACATCCAGTTTTCCATTTGTAAAGTGAAAATAGTAAGCATATTGCTTCCTGGGGTCATTGTCACAAGGAAATTAAATAATGCACGTAAATAAATAAATAAATAAAGCATGTCAAATTCTTAGCACATCACCTGGAGAATTGTAACTTACATACTATTGTCCTCATTATGTTCAGGGTGAGGCCACGACTTCTGTGTATTTCATGTCTCCACAAAGGGCCTTGTATGTGGGTCATTACTAAAATTTTGAGATAGACTGTGTTATGGTCTATTATTTTACTTCTAAGAAACACAGGTGACAGCTTCCATTCTGATTCACCCACGCGGGTTTCAACTTGCTTAGAATATCAGTGTTACTGGGAGGGCTTCGATCTGTCCACACAGATTTTATATTTTTTGACTTTTGTATATCTCAAAACGTTCACAATGACCCATGTATTCAACAGACTTTCAGTAAAATCTTAGTGAATGAAATCAGCTATAGCTACTGTAGAGAAAAAAAGCAGGTGGGGGGGGAGCCTAAATAAAACCAGTCAAAATGTTTAAAGGAATACAAAATGTTTAAAGGAAAATAGCTCCAGCTAACATGAATCAGCCACTAAGACTTGCAAAATACCCAAGGATTTCCTAACAATTAGTCCCTTATGAAAAGTTTTTGTTCCTTAGGAAGATTTTATTACTTTGATTTTGGTCCCAGGTCTTGGCAACATTCTTCTGGCATTCCCTGAGGCTTTCGGGCAGGCAAGTTGAAGCAAAGCCCCAGGATTTTTGTTCTTTCCCCAAAGGAAATCCAGCAGTAGCCTCTTGCTATCAATTATTCAGAGATTTTTAAAGAAGAGATTGTTTAAGGAATAATTCTTGACTTTGTAAACAACCCTCAAACAATGGAAGTCTGGCTGGTGTCAGAAACCAGTAAAGAAAGAAATCATCCCTAGGACTTGGAGAATTTGAGGGCCCAGTAACTTTGCCTTTCAGAAGGACCAATCTTTAATATCTAGGAGAGATGGTTGTCTCTCTAAATCCAGATGTTAACAAGTCCAGTAAAAACCACATGGGACTTGAATTCAGGGGATGTAAATTCTGGTCCTAATTTGGGCACCTAAGGTGTGTGAGCATTTTCAATGACCCACTGTACATTCATTCATTCAATGTCTGTTGCTCGCCAATTACTCTGGAAATTGAACTTGCCAGTATCCATAATCACATGTCTCAGTTCCTTATATTCTCTTTCCATCTGTATTTCTTTCTCTTACATCTCCTATTTATTCTGATTCTCTGGAGATCCCTGACTAATACAGTGCCTTTATGATAATTAGAAGAAATTCCCAGGCCAATGCAGGCCCCTACTACAAGAGGAAGGGAAATTCCTGCTGTCCTTGGATTTACAGCAGCCATGCACACCTGTCTCAAGCCCAAGTCATTGAATAAAGACCTTTTATCTTCATTACTCTTAACACAAGCAACAGCATTTAATGAGAGATACGTGAACCAAGGTTGGAAAGCACTGTCAATATAATTTGGTGCTACCTGTCCAAAGATGACTGGGAATCAATCATAACAGGTACGAATCAAAAATGCCAAAAGAAAATATGAAAAACTGAGAGAAATATTTGCAAATATATGACAGGTGAACGTTAACGTCGGTGAGAAAAGGATGGACAATACATTGCTTAAATGGGCCATGAACAAGAGCAGACAGGTCTGTAAATGAAAAACAAAAGTGATAACGCTACTTTGTAACACTAGTCTGCCCATAAAAATGGGCAAAGATCAACCAACTTGTGCATGGGAATAGGGTGATAGGCATCTCATGGACTATTTGTGGGAGTGCAAATTGGGTTAATATTTCTGCAGGGCCATTTGAAAATAAATCTTAAGGGCTTTCAAAAATGTTTATATCCTTTACCTCAATATATGTATGTTGAGATACATACATATGCGGTGTAGGCATTTAGCCCAAGAAAATATAAAGACACAAAAATGTTTTTTAATGTACAAGAATGTTCACCAGAATGCTATTTCTAATGGTATAAAATTGGAAATAACCTAAATGCCCAGCAATAGGGAATGATTAAACAAATTATAGTTTATTAACATAATGAAATAGGGTACAACCATTTCTTCAAATATTTTTCTGCCTCCTCCAACCCCATTAAGTGACTCCAATTAAATATATATTATAGACCACTTGAGTTATACCATAGCTCACTGATACGCTGTTTTTCTCTGTGTTTCCTGAAGGCATTAATGCTCTGGCATTGCCAACCTGCCTGGCACACAGGAAAAGCAGGCCTTGGCAGCCATAGCAAGTCCTTAGGCAAAGAAACACAGTGTAGGCGGCTGGAAGTGGGGTAGGCACGACTGGAGAGGGTGAAGGGACACAGGCTGAGCACCATCAGCCACTCTCATCTCCACCCTGCCCTTCCCCAGTTCCAGCCTTCTGCACTAGCTCTATAGTCAAATGAGATTTCAAGTGCATCTCTCCACCAACGTAATGAATCAGACCCTAAAGAGCCTGATTAGAAGTTATTCCCAGGCCAGTGCAGGCCCCTACTATAAGAGGGAAGGAAAGAACAGGAAGGAATGCATCCAGAAACCAGGAAGAAAGGGAAAGAGAAGACACATTCCTAGGGGAAGCCATGTGGTGGGGAAGGCTGTATAAAGAAGCCTAGCTGTCTTCCACTGCTGCACTGGTGAGACGCCCGAGGGCTTCTTCATCATCATCATTGTCCTTCTGAGTTGATCCATGAACCTGGCAGGTTACACCTCAAACTGAGCAGGCAAAGACAGCAACAAGGAACCAAGTGGATCTGCAGGGAGATCTCTCTAGGGTGAAAACGGCTAAAAGCCTGAGCCAGCTGGACTATGGATAAAGAAAAGGGTCCCAGGCAGGCTGCTGTCAGTTCAGCAAACTGGTTGTCCAGACAAAGCAAAGTATTTCAAACACCAGCACTGTGCCAGGTCCTGGGAGCTGAGGCTGCTTAGGTGCTTTCCACTGAAGCCTGGATTTGTCTGAGAATGAAGGAAAGGGCTGGCATAAAGTGGGAAAATCAGAGCCACGGCTGGTCCACAAGCCACGAGACAGCTGGGTATGGCAGGATGGAGGTGGGCTGCTGGTGTCCTTATAGCCAAGCACTCAGAGTACAGTGTCAGTACCTGTTGCTGAACTACATTAACATTCATTCCTGGGTGATGCTGAAGAAACGTTCCCAGGCTCCGTCTTATTTCTTACAGTTCCTTCAGCTTTATTGCTTACTTCTCCCTCAAACAATCTCTCCATGCTGGGCAAGTTCATGTACATACTGACCTTCAGCAAGGGCTTCTGTTCCCACCTCCCATCTTGACCTGCAAAGTTCTAATCCTTATCTAGGATCTTCCCCTATTTTCATATTGTCTCCCATGAGCAAAAAAAATACATTCCCACATACACCCACTGTCATGAACTATGAAGGGTCTGAGATTTTGCCCTATTTACAAACAACTTAGTCTACCATGGTTTCATGAATTCTGGCAGAAGACACAAGAGTCCTGGGTCAGAGACAAAGGATTTTATTATTTATAGCACAGCAAGCAGCACGAGCATCACCATATCTGATGTTGGCTCCCAAAGCTCAAATTCCCACAGGGTAATTAGAAGACGGCCAGCTGGCACTTGCTCATGCAGTGGGGTTGCGTTACAGGAGAGGACTCCAGTGCTTAGGGAACTCAAATGAGAATGAGCAGTGAGCATGACTGTCCTTAGTTCTGCAAGGAAACATTGCTGTCTACCAAGGCTGGTCAGTATAGTACCAAACAAATAGCAGCCAATGACCATGCTTACGACATGCAAACACAGAGCCTCATGGAGAATCACCTCCCAACAACCACCAAGAGATGAAAGTAGAGACTCTGGACATGGACTTATTTCTGGTCAAATCCTTACTAGTTAGATGACTTTGGTCATGTCTTAATTTCTCTAAACAAGTGTTCTCATCCATAAAATAGAAATAGTAGTATCTACCATAGAGTTGAAGATTGAATTAATATCCACACAACGCTCAACAGAGTTTTATACCCTGAAAATGTTCAGTGCATGGCCGTCATCATTACCATTGCTAGTATCCAGCGTCCAAATTCCATAAGTCTCTAAAGCCCTGTATAGTTCATGCTTTGCAGAAGCCCCTACCCCCCCTACCCACACCACCTCCCTACTTCCTACCAACCACAATCTCCCTTCTAAATTTCCGGCCTCTTCTCTGACAATGAAGTATGTCCCAGCTGGGGTGACACTTGCTCTGTTGCTTAAGTCTTGTCATTTCACTGTAGATATGTGTACCTTGTCTTCCCAACTGGATCATTCCCTTATAGAAGGCAGGGATTCTATCTTCTACCTCTTGGTTATCCCCACAGCATGCAATGTCAAGCCTAGCACAGACTCCAGAAAACACTAACAGGGAGATTATCTAACCTGAGGTAATTGAGAAATAGTCACTCTTGGGTTATTGGGACCCTCTCAGCTGCACAAAAGCATGTCTGTAAAGAACAGTACAGAGGACCTTCTCTGCATCGTGTAAGGCAAATCCTGGCCTGCGCCTGAGAGAGGCCAGCCCAGCTCCTCCATCCCCCACTGCCTGCCTGGAGCCAGGCCCTCCACGTGACTCATCACCAGCACTTACACCAGGCCTGTCAGGAACCCCAGGAAGAGTTGTTCCCTTGGCAAAGGCAGAGAAATCCTGCCTGAGGAGAAATTATTTGAAAAGAAATTGTTGATTCCAAGTCAAAACAATGTTATCCCCTGGAAAGTCAACTTCCAGCCAACCTTTGGAATGAAAAACAAAACCCCTTGGATTAAATACCCCAAGGTGGCAAAACACATTCACCTCTAGCCCTGCTATAAATTGGCAAGCCAAAGGCCTCTTCTATGGGCATTTTAGTATTTAGTAACCAGCTGACAGCTGATTAAATCCAGATGTGCACTGCAGCCCTCTCTGGTCAGCAAAGAACAAACAGACCTTCCCAGCCATGGCTGCTCCTCCCCACTACCAGCATCTCTAAGACTGTCCTTGGAGCTGCCACAATCAGCTACTGCAGGATCTGGGGCTCTGCGTCACAGGGCTCTCATCCTCTTGCTTTAAAGCAATCAGCACACCTATCCAGGAACATTTCTGGGAAGAGAGGTTCACTACATAATCCTAACAAATCTTCACCCATTACTTGCCTGGAAAACTCCTTTTCTCTTAAAAGCCAAAGTACTGACACGAGCAGTAACAGACATAGCAAAACATATAGGAGGGGGCAGCCCTGGGCTGGGGTCTTGCACAGAAAGGGCTGCAGAGCTGGAACGTTCATTCAGAGCGCTCAGCTGGCCTGACAGAGCAGGAGAATGGCAAGAAGGGGAGCGTGTCACTTGTATCCCACACCACCAAATGGGGAGGGCCTTGTACAGGGCCTCTTCATTGCTTGTGAAACCAGAGTGATATCACGGGCTGTCCCAATGTGCGTGTGAAACCAAATTTGGAGAGAACTCGAGGTGGCCATTCCAACATGAGGTCACAGCGCTGCTGTCAGAAGCTGAGGGAGAGGTGGAAGGCTGAGGGGCACAGGGACACATCACACAGCTAATCTCACAGGTCAGGGGACCCTGGATCAGACCTGGGGTTTATTCTAGCCCTGCCACTTCTGAGCTAAGGGCTCTGGGTCAGAGTGCTTACCTCAACTTCAAATATCCTCCTCACAAAAAATGGGGGATCTGGTTACTATCATCTCACAGGATCATTGTGAGAATCAAGTGCATGATGAGTGCCCAGCAGAGCCTGGGGCATGGCAAAGCCTCAGCACAATTGAAGGATTTTTAAATCTCCCTCAGATGGCTGTCAAGCAGGCTTCAGGGCACAGAGTAAGAGGAATCATCTTTGCTCGTCTCTAGGAGCTGGGAGCAGGAGCAGAGGATGGTTCATGGGTCACCACACCCCAGACAAGCACAAGCAATGCTCATCACTTTCCTCCTCTGTTAAAGACCCTACCCCATGACCATACCTACTACCAGCACCTCCATCCAAGGAGCTTGGAGATTTGGGGGTTCAAAGCTTTCTGCTGGAGTCCCCCCACTTCTCAAAAGCTTTCCAGTGAGTGCTATGGTGTATTTTAATGAGAATGTGGTGAGCACCTGCTCTGAGTTGCCCATACTGGGGTCCACATATGCCCCACTGTCATGAAAGCTACAGGTTACACCAGGTCCAGCTTCCCAAAGCATCAGTTTCACTGGACAGTATTAATCTGATGCACTGTACACTAAAAAAGAAACATGGGATTGTCATGGAAGAGACATGGAAGGCTGGGGTTGGGCCCAAGGCCACCCTGATGCCCGTGAGGCAGGCAGTACAGACTGATTGCTCCAGTGATGCTCCTGCCCCAGAGCTGCAGCTGCAGTTACCAGATACCTTGCAGCCTCCTGGGGAGAGCAAGCACTGGCCTGTGACCCAGTCCTGGCCAGAGGGTCTTAAGGAAAGCCTGCTGGGGAAAGCAGGGTTTAAGGGGCCTTAGGGAGGGTGTTTCCTCCCAATTCAAAAGAGATCCATAAGGAAAATGCCCTCTCCTTTAGCCAGGTAAGCCCGCCACACTTGATGCCTGAGGCAGCAGCAGCCATCCTTGAGTCCCAGAGCAGTGGGCCAAGAATAAGCCAACATGCCAAGGACCCCTGAGAAGAAAGATGGAAGTGATCAGGTGGTGGGTAACACCATCTAGTTCTGTATTAGCCGGTCCTGGAAGCATCAACTCCGGAGATCTTGTTCTATGGGTCTCGTGACATGGTGCAAGGAGGGAGAGTTGATTTGAGTGGAAAATGAAGAAAATAAACCCAAGAAAGACAGAGAGGCAAAGAAAGACGACAGACAAGAGATAGGATGGCTTCCTGGAGGATTGTGGCAGCTGATGGCTACAGCCAGCACCTGAACCGTGGAAACAGCTTTATTTATACAGTATCTTAACAAAGTTGCATAAATCTTAGCACATGGGGTAGAGATCAACCTTAAAGAGGAAAAACTGTGTTTGCTGATAACAAGGAAAGTCTGCATAGACTCCGTGACTTCTGGCAGGTGGGAAGTGGGTTGTTAAAGGAGGAGCAGTGGCTGGGAGTCGTTCCCTGAGCATTTCCCAGGCTATGGGGCTCTGCCGCCCAGAGCCCGCTGCCCACATATGGGTACTAACTCTCCTTGTCATGTAAGCTATTTTCAACTGGGCTTTCCAATACTGACAGCTGATAGAGTTGGCATGGAAGTGGACACTTTTATATCCATTTTAGATGGAGTCTTTTCTGGGACTAGGAGACAGAAAAGTGGCACACAAGGGTGCTTTACTATTGATGGTCACTCTCAATCACTGAGTTCTTACTATGTGTCAAACTCTGTGTTTCACTTTATTTAATTCTAACAATCTCATAAGACCTGTTTGTGGAGTGATTATACTCAGTAATTTACAGATGAAGAAAGTGAAGCACAGAGAGGTTAATTAACTTGCCCAGGATCACTCAGCCAACTCATGGCAGAGGCAGGATTTGTACCCCCACTGGGCAGCACCATGCCTGCACTTTGATGACTCCTTTATACTGCCTTTCAGCTCCTCAGAGAGTTACAAGAACCTTGGAAGGCAAATAGCTCCCCAAATGCAAAAGGGGGTAAGAAGGGTTTGCTTAAACATTTCCCAAGGTTTACTTGCCAAGAAAGTCCTATGCCCTTAGCTCAGCTTTAATGGTTGGTATAAACATTCCATAAACACAGGCAGATTCCCTGGCTTTCATGGCCCTGTGTCAAAGTGACTGGAAATTCACCAGGTATTGCCCAACACAGAGGGAGTCCCCAGAAATTATATGCAGAATGCTGTATGGCTTAAGGACATTTTTCTTGGGAGAAAGTCAATAGTTTTCACAGGTATCTTTACCCAAAAAAGGTTAAGAATAAGTCTCCTAGAGAAACACATCGGAAGCAACACCAAGAAGGACTTTAGAGACTGTCAGGACCAAAGCCCTTGCTGTGCTGAGAGGGAAACCAGGTCAGGAAGTAAACGAAATGCTTGAAGTCTCTTGGCCAGGCAGGTGTAAGCTAGAACCCAGGGCTCAGAGCACTGACTTTCCCAAGTTCTGCTGTATCACCTAACATTCCACCCTACAAATTTCCCTGTAGTAAGCTCTGACCCCACCGATAAGTGATTAGATGTCCATGCCAAACTGTCCTTCCTCTCTCATGCTGTCTTATCCTTGTTTATTTAATTGTCCTGTCCTCTCAGCAGACCCTCCCTCTCACTGGGGAGAGGACAGGTACCATGTTATTCTCTTGCCATTATAGCCCAGAATCTAGCTCATCATGGGGTCTTCTTTTTTTTTTTTTTTTTTTTTGCAGTTTTTGGCCAGGGTTGGGTTTGAACCCGCCACCTCCAGTATATGGGGGTGGTGCCCTACTACTTTGAACCACAGGCGCCACCTTCATTGTGGGCTCTTAATAAGTAATTACTCTTAGAGAAAATCAATGAATGAATGATAAACACCTCCTTAAAGAGCAGCAGCACTAGTATAGCTAGGTGAGGCTTATATAACTGAGATAAAACTCACAGAGGAAAGGAGGCTGTTGATCATTTGAGGAGAGATGGAACAAATCCACCATAGCATCTTGAGGAGAGCAGGTTGAGGCAGGAAGTCCCGGGGTGTGTAAGTCCGGAGCACTTGGCCTGGACAGGGAAAGGCAGGTGAATGGAGGCCCCAAAGTACCTGAGACACCTGCACAAAACTGTCTGACCCACAATTCCGTGGAAGAATCACCAGTTCTTTTTTTTTTTTTTTTGAGACAGAGTCTTATTCTTTTGCCCTGGGTAGAGTGCCGTGACATGATCATAGCTCACAGCAACCTCAAATTCTTGAGCTCATGTGATCCTCTTACTTTAGCCGCTGGAGTAGCTGGGACTACAGGCACCTTCCACAATGCTCAGGTAATTTTTCTATTTTTTTTTTTTTTTTGAGACAGAGCCTCAAGCTGTGTCCCCCTGGGTAGAGTGCTATGGCATCACAGCTCACAGCAACCTCCAACTCCTGGACTCAAGTAATTATTCTGCCTCTGCCTCCCAAGTAGCTGGGACTACAGGCGCCTGCCACAATGCCTGGCTATTTTTTGGTTGCAGCCGTCATTGTTGTTTGGCAGGCCCAGGCTGGATTCGAACCTGCCAGCTCAAGTGTATGTGGCTGGCACCTTAGCTGCTTGAGCCATAGGTGTTGACTCTAATTTTTCTATTTTTCTATTTTTAGTAGAGATTGGGTCTCACTCTTGCTCAGGCTGGTCTCCAACTCCTGAGCTCAAACAATACACCCACCTCGGCCTCCCAGAATGCTAGGATTACAGGTGTGAGCCACCATGCCTGACCCCCAACTGGGGCCGACCTCCTCATAGACCAGCAGGTGTTTTCCAAGTGGGAACTTTGCTGCCTGCCATTGCCCATGACTTTATCCTTTACCAAGCACAACTGCTGAGCCTTTCATTTTCTTTCAGCATGCAGGAAGCATGCCAAGAACTTCCTGTAGCCCATGAGTCACGGTCCCTGGGCACAGGACATCTCCTGAGATAAACAGGAGCTACAAGGGGCCCCTAACCCAAGGGCAAGCTCTGCAGAGGACGTCCTGACCAAGAAGCAGCACCCAGGAAAGGGTGGGACAGGGCTTCTAGGGTAAGTTTTTCAGGGTGCCATGGAAACTTCATGGTGTGTGGCCAGGCCTGGAAAAGCTCAGAGCAGGCAAAAACCAGGCACTGACCAGGGATCGGGTGGCTAAACATTTCTTCTCAAGAGCCTGGGCTTCAGAGGGCTTCTGAGGGAACTGAATGAGAAAGTGCATGTGAGGTTGGTGTGCAAGCTATAAAGCATGGTTACTACCAGCTAAACAAAAGTTAAGCACTAGACCCATGAGACTCAGTTTTCCTTGTCCCTCCTTTGTATTCCCTTGGAGTTCCATGCCCAGTAAAGGATTAACAAGGTGCGAGCACTCAGTACATCTTGGTTATAGAACTGAACTCAGTTGAATCTGCTGTAGGCAGACACAGTCTCTTCACTGATGGGAAGCTTCAAAGACTTCTGCAGACCAGCACCCAGAGACCTACTTCAGAAACTGCAGCCTGTTCATTTCAAGACCCTCCCAGCTTACGAGGGGGTCTGCTGAGAGGATGGGACAATTACATAAGCAAAGATAAGACAGCATAAGAGAGGAAGGATACTTTGGCTTGGACATCTAATTACTTATGAATTGCTTTGAACATATGTACCTATTGTCATCTTACTTGAGTCAATCAACAAATATTTATTTGGCACCTGCTGTGTGCCAGGAATGTGTTAGACATGGTTTCCAGAGCTATCCAGAATCTTTTTCTCCCTTAAAACTCTAAACTGTCACCCACCTAACTGTAGCACTGCACATTAATATTTTCTTCACTCCTTTTTTTTTTTAAGGCAGCCATGAAATGAAGTTTATTGAGGAAGAGAAAGAAAGGTTTACAGAGTACAGAAGCTTACAAAGCAGGATAAATTCACCACAGACAGCGAATGGGCCTTCATTTCCGGGGCAAGTAGGCAAAAAACCCCACATCACTCCTTTGACCCAGAAGACAGGTGCATCAGAGGCAGTTTGGGAATTTACTTTCATTTCAAATGTTGTTTTCTCAACTTTTGCTACATCATGGCTTTCTATAGAATCTATTCTCTTTGACCCTTCTGCTTCTCAAACAAGCTAGACTCCCCCCATACAAGTAGGGCTAAAAAGATGGCAACAATTGCAAGGCACATCACCCCTGAGGGGTTGGTTTCTTCACCTGGAAACTGGAAGTGTTAAAGAAGATAAGCTCTGAGGACCCTTCCAGCTCTTTCTGAAATCCTGAGGTTCTAAGTGGCCAGATCTTCATTTTTAAATATGGAAAAGAAGCTCAAGGCAGGGAGAAGCATCCAGGTACTAGGCAAAGTAGACATCAGAGGAACTAAAACTGCCACATTGGAGAGTTGTTCTGCCAGGCCCAGCGTGTCATAAATAGACTGAGTTAAAATTAATAATCATTGGGCAGCACCTGTGGCTCAAAAGGGTAGGGCGCCAGCCCCATGTGCCAGAGGTGGCAGGTTCAAACCCAGCCCCGGTCAAAAAAAAAAAAAAGTAATAATCATTAATAATTATCATTCTGATATTATCATAATTCTATTTAATTATATATAATTTTATCTTTAATATATTTATGTTACTTATAATTAATAAATAATGAGAGACACTATGAACAGTTTATCTGTGTCCAGAACAAGAGGGAAAGCAATTAGATTAGGGTGAGGTGAAAATAATGAAATTTTGGAAGGACCAAGTTTCTTTAAGTTATTGTTGTGTTACTAGGTATTTACTAAAAAGAGTAAAATGACTCTAGCCTGATATTGGGAATAGGAGTCCTGGGGTGGAAGCAAGCCAAGGAAGACCAAACAATAAAAAGGATGGATTTTATCCTATTAGGTTGAACTTCAGCCATTAATGCCTGGCCCTCTGGAAGCCTCTTCAAAAGGTGGGCTGTAGTATCCCAAAACACAACCCACTCCCAACACTTGTGGAATAGGACAGAAAAAAATCATAACTAGTCATAGCCCTTTCTACCCTCACAAACCCTTAGAGTGCCACTCCGAGAAGAAAGGATAAAAGTACAAATGAAGAAAGGAGAGAACAGCAAGAAAGACTAAGTGGATTTTCATTAACAGGCCAAGCAACTCCCAAGAAAATCACCCCTCCCTGAAGGAGGTAATGGGAGACAGGCCCCAGCACATGCAGAGCCTGCAGAGAAGCTGGGGGGGAGCCAACAGACTGGACAGCCTATAAGAGGGGAGAAGCTGGACACGGAATAAGGCGGCACTCAAACAGGATGGTAAGTTTGCTGTGTGTCACCCAGTCTGGTGCCCCTCTTCTGTGCCTCACCCAGGAATTTCAATAAAGACTTAAATTCTTTCATAATTTTTTTTTAAGTTGGAAGTGTATTTCCTTTGATTGCAAGCCTTGCTAAGACTGAGGTGAAGTCTTCGCCTGATTGCATTCTTGTGAGCGTGACTGCAGACCTCTCATTTCCTGGGTCTGGAGAATGTGTGCATCAGGGAAGGGCCTTAGGTTGAAGTCAGAGACCCTGGTTTTGATCAGAATTGCATGAAGGGGTTGTTTAGCCTCTGCTTCCTCATTTTAAAAAGAAGATGATAATTTCTAAGCTGATAAGGGAGGTGTGTGTGCACACAAGCACATGTGTGTGTGTGTATATATATGATGGTCCTCAACCAGGAGGCCACAGAATCACTCTGAGTAGGCTTTGAAAAGCCCATGTGCCCATAAAAGGGAATGACATGAACGTTACTGTGTGGATGAATCTCAAAAATAATCATACAGAGAGAAAAAGAAATCAAACATAAAAGACTACCTATTATACGATCCCATTTATATGAAAAGTCCAGGGCTTGGTGGCTCCCGCCTATAATCCTAGTACTTCGGGAGGCTGAGGCGGATGGATTGCTTGAGTTCTGAAGTTTGAGACCAGCCTGAGCACGGCAAGACCTCGTTTGTACTAAAAGTAGAAAAATTAGTCAGGTGTTGAGGCAGGTGCCTATAGTCTCAGCTACTTGGGGTGCTGAGGCAGGAGAATCACTTGAACCCAGGAATCTGAGGTTGCTGTGAGCTAGGCTGACATGATGGCACTCTAGCCAGGGTGGCAGTGAGACTCTGTTGCAAAAAAAAAAAAAAAAAGACAGAAAGAAAAGAAAAAGAAAGGTCTAGAAAAGGCAAATCTATAGAAATGAATCATAGATCAATAGTTGCCTGGAACTAAGGGTAGAAATGGAAAATGATCGCACATGGGCACAAGGCATTTTAAGGTGATGGAAATTATTTAAAATAAGATTATGTGATGGTAGTTACACAACTAACACTAATAACCATTGAACTGTATACTTAAATGGGTAACTTTTATGGTATTTGAAATATGCCTCAATAAAGCTTTTAAAAAATGCCTGTGCCCTTGTTAACCCCAATTTAATAATCCTGGTGGGGAAAGAGGGAGGTGTGTATGTCCTCCGTTAGCTCTTATAAAGGTCCTCCCCGCCCCATAAATATAAAAGCCACTGATACAAGCCCTTGTTTCTCCAAGAGCAGCATCAGCCATCCTCTGGGAGCTTACTGAAAATTCAGACTCTGAGGCTGCACTGCAGAACAGTGATCTCTGGTTTGCAGCTGGTGAGCACATTGAAGTTTGAGGAATGCTCTTCGAGAACATTGTGTGAACAGACTGCCGAGCCAGTGACCTCTCATCTTGCCTCATCAGTTATGAAGCCAACATTGGACAGGAGGAGTCCTTTCTCTGAGAACAATCTTGCCTTCTCAAAACCAAGTAATAGGGAAAAAAAAAATAGCTTCTTTTCAAATTAAGGTCATTTGTTATTTGTTATAAACAACACTAATGAGCATGGCTTGCCTACCTCAAAGCCTTGAGTAGATGTTTATGTGTGGCTGCATCCAAGAGTGAAATTCCAGGCATCTGAAGAATGCAGCTCTCACCTCCCTTCCTGGACTGACATTGGAGTATCCAGATGCCCAGCCCTGTAGCAGAGGGGCCTCCCCACAATCTGTTGCGCTGGTAAACTGTCCCCACCAGTATTTCTCTCAGTTATCCCACAAATATCAGATGACTGGCATTATGCATTGGAAAACAGCCTAAACATAAGCGATACTTCCATATTTGATGCATCAGCAGAGGCCTTATTCCTAATCAGTCTGGTTCTGGCCCGGAGGACAAGGAGAAATCATATCTGAGAAGGTACTTTGGGGACTGTTGACCACAGAAACTAAAGGCTGTCTCATTCCCCCAAAAGATGCTGGCACTAAAAACTACCCTCAGGTACCTACATAACACAGACTTTTCTTTGCAATTTTTACTCTGAAACTGTAAACAGTGACTAAGCTGTTTGTACTGGAAATGTCATCATTTACTTTGCCATTGAAATCACCCTGTTGGGAAGGTAAAGGTCAGAGGCTGCGGATCCTTTCAACTTGGCCCAGAGACAGAGTTCACATTAGAGCTGGTCAGAACCAGACACACCTGGACCAGTCCCCCTAACCAGACGTAACGCAGGTGGGGGCACATCAGCATCCCTTGGCAACTGATGGAGCGTCTCCTCTGAGAAATTCAGAGGAGTGTTTAATATTAAACACTTCAATTCTGTTTTTATTTTGGGGGAGAGATAACAAATTAAACGTCAGCATGATGGAGGAAGAAAAGGAACCTTACTTGGGTAAGTAGGTGCTGATTATAATTGGAGATCTGAGGAGAAAATCAGATTGCATTTGGCAGCATGGAAAGAAATGATTATACACGTCAAGGTTAAAGAAAAATCTCTTCTGTTCAAAGTGAGGACTTGCTTTGGAACCTGAAGGGCAGTTACTGCCTAAGTAGGAAAGAGAGAACCTTATGAATTTAAGAGTGGCAAATATATGTGGTACTGGCAGTCCCCAAGTTACAAACATCTGACTTACATACAACATACACTTACAAATAGGGGCTATTATAGTAAGTCCCCAAGTTACAAACATTCGGCTGACATAAAACTTACACTTAACAGAAGTTATTACAGGTAATAGGTACATGTACCTGTTCCAGCTTACATAGAAATTCAACTTAAGAACAAACCTATAGAACCTATCTCACCCATGCCCCAGGGACTACCTGTATGTTTGACTCTAGTTGAGGGAAAGAGTTAACATTGGAAATAATGAGAGAGAAATGGGAACAGACTGAAAAGTTTGGTTTTTATCTTCAGACTACAATGACATGAAGATTTTTATCTTGCAGTTCACCACCACTCAACAAGGAGTGTCTACCTAGAACCCCATGTCAAGGATTTTAAGGCAGTGTTTGGGCCTTTCAGACAAGATTTAGAACTGTCGGCTCTGGGAGCTGGATGGTGGTCCACAGGCTTCATATCTGCTGACTTAGTCCTATAATAAGGAAGAGCCATTAGAAATTCAAAATCAAACTAATTCAACTAAACAAAGAGGTAGTGTTGCTATCAACTTGCCTATCATAAGAGGTAAAATTCGCCCCTACATTTTTAAATTTCAAAACTTGGGCTAAAACAAATGCAATAAAAATTTCATTTTGAATTTAACTTATTTATTGATTTCATTCAACAAACATCTTTGTGGCTACCAGAAGCTCAGCACCAGGAATAAATTATGATAAAGACAAATTGCTTCTGAATGCCAACAGAGTTCATAATCTAGCCAGGGACACAGACAAGTAAACTGACCACCAGAGCTCAGAGGAGTAAGATGAGGAAACCTAGGGTAGGCTAAAAAATAGCCCCCAAAAGATATCCACACCCCAACTCCTGGATCTGTGAATATTACCTTATAGGGCAAAAGGGGTCTTTGTAGATGTGATTAAATTAAGGATCGTAAAATGGAAGATTGTCTTAGATAACCAGAGTGGGTCCTAAATGCAATCCCATATATTTTTCTAAAAGGGAAGCAGAGGGAGATTTGGTACAGACAGAAGAAGATATGGCAATGTAACCACAAAGGCAGAGAATGGAGTGGTATGACCATGGCCATAGGCCAAGAAAACTGGCAGCCACCAGAAACCAGAAGCTGGAAGAGGCAGGGATCAGATTCTCACTTCAAATCTCTAGAAAGAGTGTGGTCTTGCCAATATCATGATTTAGCCCTGTGATACTGATTTCACTTCTGGTCTCTAGAATTGCGACAGAATAAATTTCCGTTGTTTTAATCCACAAAATTTTGATAATTTGTCACAATAGCCATCAGAAACTGTATAGAGACTCTTGAGAGCACATGAGAGAGTGGATCATTCAGGGTTGTTGGGTCAAATTTGGGAACTGATTCTGGCTGAGTTAGGCAAAAGATTGCCTGGAAGGCTGTGGGGAAAAGACACTTCAATGTGGGGCTCAGGGGATCTACAAGATCTGGACAAGCAAGCACAGAAAATGGGGAGCACCCCAGAAGGCTTCAAACACCAAGTGAAAGGGATAATTCTTCCACTGAAAACAAGAAATGAATTCTAGTCATCTTTCTTGTATTATGTCACTCACTTATAATTCCAGAATGTAGAATCTGATTGGATGAGAACAGGACTGCTAGCGAGCAGGAAAGGAAACACGTCCCCCTCTTCAGCTTCTTCCTCCCAGGAAGAGGAGTAAGGGATCCCACAAATACTACACATAAGGGAAGTCTTCCCCAAACAACAATAATAACAACAGCAAATATCCATACCAAGAAACACCTAATCCAGTCTTGAGGGGCTTTGGGGGAAAACTGATATTTAAGCTAGAAGCTGAAGAACCAATAGAATTTAGTGTAAGTCATTGTCAAGTTCAGTTATCTCACATGCATGTACACACAGGATAATATAATATATCAGCTGACAACCTTATCAGCTCCTATTCCCACTTTCATGTCTCATCACTTCACTCCTGACCACAAACTGTGAAATCATCCAAACAGAATATGGGATTGAAACCATAATATACAACCCATGACCTTCTGGTCCTCACTGTACCTATATATCAGGACTCTAACTAGGAGTCCCCCTTATATCACAGGCACTGAGAGCAAACAGTGCCATTGCTGCAATTAATGAAATGTGTATTATGTTGCTTAGCAACCCACTATTTGTGTGACTAACTCTTTGCCTGGACACATATAACACTGGCTCTCTGGCGAATGTAACTGAGTCACAATTCTACTTTTATGAGATCAGAGAATAATAAAAATATTATTTACCTACGTGATTGCCTGTAGGTCCTGAAATGAGACAGAACTCAAAGATCTTCAGGTGAGATGACTCAGAAGACTGAAGGATGAATAGGAAAGGCAAGTTTCAAGAACAGGCTGGAAATAAATGGTAATGTCTTCCTTCCAAAGAGGTGAAGGAGATCCATTCTGAAGGCTCTCTGTAGGCTGGACGCCCATGTACATCTGAGATAGTCAGTGAAGTCAGTAGGATTTACGTTAGACATAGTCCATCCCTTGCCACTGTTCTTAAGTTGAACCTTTGTGCCCAGACATTTCCTGGGAAGAACACAATACTCATGTTCTATGGATAAGATTAAAAGCAAATTTACTAAACGTTTAAAGCATGCTAAACTATTTACAGATAGCCTATATTGCTAGGGCTATAAATAAGTCTATTAGCAAGTAGTTCCCGTTTAGACCACAGGAATCTGCCATCCCTTCCCACCGCAGGCTGTCCTCATGGTCTTGGTCCATCTCTCCCTTGCCCGGACAGGTTCGTGTCCCATCATCAAAGAAAGACATTAAATGACAATCTTGCCACTTGGAAGCTATGTGTCCTGTGCAACTCTCAGAGTCCCGGAGTCCTTACATGTAAACTGGGTAAATAATGGTACTTTGTAGGATTGTCCTAGAAGTGTAATGAGATACTATAAATAAGCACTTATCACTTCCTGGCACATAAGAAACATTCAATAAGTTGAAACTACTTTGTGTCGGGTTAGAATCCTAGCTAGACCACTTACCAACTGTCGACCTTGTGTAAACTATGTCACCTATCTAAGCTTGCATTTCCTCCATGTGATAACATGGCTATTTTTAAAAATTCTTGAGAACACTCAATGAGATAGATCTAGAATAGAGTCTGCCACAGAATGATTATTCAATTAATATTCATTCATTCATTAGTGAGGACAACTTTTCTGTTTCTACTCATTTTTCTCTCCCCTTTTGGTTAAGCTAATGCTTGGATAGGTAGGGTTATCTTGCTTTCCTCCAAAAAAGACAAATTGCTCTAAGTTACTAAGACTTTTTTTTTTTGAGACAGTCTTGCTCTATCACCCAAGATAGAGTGCAGTGATATCATCCTAACTCACAGCAACTTCAAGCTCCTAGGTTCAAGCAATTCTGCCTTAGCCTCCTGAGTAGCTGGGACTAGAGGTGTGCACCGTCATGCCTGGCTAATTTTTCTATTTTTAGTAAAGAGGGGTTGCTCATGTTGGTCTCAAACTCCTGAGCTCAAGCAATCCACCTGCCTCAGCCTCCCAGAGTGCTAGGATCACAGCCATGAGCCACCACCACACCTGGCCTAAGACTTTTAAAAACAACTTTAGGTTGCTCAGTGCCTGTAGCACAGTGGTTAGGGTGTGGGCCACATACACGGAGGTTGGCGGGTTCAAACCCGGCCCGGGCTAGCTAAAACAAGAATGACAACTGCAACAACAATAAAAATAGCCAGGCATTATGGCAGGCACCTGTAGTCCCAGTTACTTGGGAGGCTGAGGCAAGAGAATTGCTTAAGCCAGTGGTTCTCAACTTTCTTAATGCTGCAACCCTTTAATACAGTTCCTGTGGGTCATGACCCACAGGTTGAGAACTGCTGGCTTAAGCCCAAGAGTTTGAGGTTGCTGTGAGCTGTGATGCCACAGCACTCCACTGAGGGTGACATAGTGAGACTCTGTCTCAAAAAAAAAAAAAGGGCTCAGCGCCCGTGGCTCAAGTGGCTAAGGCGCCAGCCACATACACCTAAGGTGGCGGGTTCGAATCCAGCCTGGGCCCGCCAAACAACAATGATGGCTACAACTGAAAAAAAATAGCCAGGCGTTGTGGCAGGCACCTGTGGTCCCAGCAACTTGGGAGGCAGAGGCAGGAGACTTGCTCGAGCCCAGGAGTTGGAGGTTGCTGTGAGCTATGCCACGGCACTCTACCCACGGAAACAGCTTGAGGCTCTGTCTCAAAAAAAAAAAAAAAAAACAACTTCAGGAGCGAGATCCCCTCTCACAGCTTGGTGTCCCCAGTGTCTGGCACATAATATACATAAAATGAAATTAAATTAAAAAAAATTTTCCTCTGCCTCTTAACTTCTTGCCTTGTACCACTCCCAGCAGCTTACTAGTCTACCTCATACTATTTCTTGAGAACTTTATTTTTTCCTCTGATGAGAGAAAGAATAAACCCAAAAGGCAAAATATTGATGACAAAGATTAAACTCTGAAAATTATAAATTGTTTCCTTTCCTGTGGTCAGGATTAAAGGAATATTTTTTTTTTCAATCTGAAAGCAGTCACTGTTTATTAACTGACCAGATTACAAAAACAATCAGGGCAGATACCTTAGTTC
>CAUYQV010107604.1:0-26918 GCA_963574575.1 Galagoides demidoff
TGTGGCGGGTGCCTGTAGTCCCAGCTACTTGGGAAGCAGAGGCAGGAGACTTGCTTGAGCCTAGGAGGTGGAGGTTGCTATGAGCTGTGATGCCATGGCACTCTACCCAGGGGGATAGCTTGAGGCTCTGTCTCAAAAAAAAAAAAAATGTAATTCAGTCTGTTTCTATTGACTGTCTATAAATGTTTTTGATATTCTGTGTTCATTGTAGTATAGTGATTAAGAAGATTTTTGACAGTATCATACATCAGAAATCCTTGAATTAAGGCTCATGTTCCATCATAACAATTGCTGGTGTGAGTGTGGAGCAATAGGACCACTCATTCACTGCTGGAGGGACGGCAAACTAGCACAACCTGTGTGGAAAGCAGTGGAGATTCCTCAAAAACTGAAAGTTCCTATCATTCAATCCAGCAATCCTACTACTGGGTATTTACCCAAAGGGAAAAAAGACACTTTATACAAAAGACACACAGACTCAAATATTTACAGCAACACAGTTCACAATTGCAAAGATGTGGAAACAACCCAAGTGCCCATCAGTACATTAGTGGATTAATAAAATGTGGTATATACATACTATGGAGTACTGCTCAGCCATAAAAAATGGTGAACTATAATACCTTTTATAACAACCTAACTGGAACTAGAGACTATTCTTTTTTTTTTCTTATAGCATAACTATGTACATTAATGCAATCATGGGGTACAGTGTGCTGTTTTCATATACATTTTGAAACTCTCATCAAACTGGTTAATATAACCTTCATGTCATTTTCTTAGTTATTGAGTCAAGATATTCATACTCTGCTTTTAGAAAGATTCACTTGTACCCTTGTAAGATTAACCACAGAGATGACCCTACCAATCACCTTCCCTTCTCCCATCCATCCCTCTCACCTCCCCCTCCCACCCCCTTCCCATATTCTAAGGCTATAATTAGGTTATGACATTCCTATAAAAGTTATGAATTAGTTTCAAAATAGGGCTGTGTACATTGGATACTTTTTTTTCCATTCTTGGGATACTTTGCTAAGAAGAACATTTTCTAATTCCATCCACATAAACATGAAAGAGGTAAAGTCTCCATCTTTCTTTAGGGCTGCATAGTATTCCATGGTGTATATATACCACAATTTATTGATCCATTTGTGGGTCGATGGGCAATTAGGCTTCTTCCATGACCTAGCAATTATGAATTGGGCTGCAATAAACATTCTGATACAAACATCTTTGTTGTAATTTGATTTTTGGTCTTCTGGATATATACCTAATAAAGGAATTGTAGGATCAAATGGCAGGTCTATTTTTAGTTTTCTCAGTGTTCTCCAGAGAGACTATTCTTTTAAGTGAAGTATCACAAGAATGGAAAACAAACACCACTATTAAATTGGAGCTAATCAATTAACATGTAAGTGCACATATTTAAATAGGTGGTGTGGGGGTAAATTCACCCCTAATAGGTAGAGTGCATGATATCTGGGTGATGGGCATACTTACAACTTTGCTTCAAATAGCACAAAAACAATTTATATAACCAAAATGTTAATTCTGAAATTAAAAAAAAATACTTGAAGCCTAGGGAGATGAAATGATTTATTTGTTCATGATTGCACTTATCATTACTGTCAACCAAGAATAGAACCTCAAGCATCTTACTTCAAATTTAGTGCTTTTCCACCCATATGCATGTGCTGCTGTACTTTTATTTATCATGAGTGGTTTTAATTGTTAGAAATAATATCATTTAAGACAAGTTTGGTTGCACTTAACATATTGACTTAAAGAATTGACTTAATGGCAGTGTGTGGCTCACTGGATAGGATGCCAGTCCCATATACTGAGGGTGATGGGTTTGAACCCAGCCCCAGCCAAACTGCAAGAAAAAAATAGCCGGGTGTTGTGCTGGGCGCCTGTAGTCCCAGCTACTCAGGAGGCTGAGACAAGAGAATTGCCTAAACCCAAGAGCTGGAGGTTGCTGTGAGCTGTCACACTCTACCGAGGGTGACAGGGTAAGACTGTCTCAAAAAAAAAAAAAAAAGAAAAGAACTGACTTACTGAGTTAGTAATAGGCAGCATGGTGTTTAGCTCATCAAGAACCTGGCTTCTTCCTCCTCTTCACTTAGCTTTCTTTATCCACTTGCCTTCCCTTTCTGGTCATAAGATTGAATTGTGTACTTTTTATCTCTTTGAACTATATACTTTCTTACCCATGTTCAGAGTGAAAGGAGGGATTGTTCTCCTAGAACACCATTGAGCTTCTATTCAAGAATCTTCCCTCATCCCCTTCAGTAAACCTCTCTTTAAGTCTTTTCTTTTAAGAGATGGGGTTCTCACTATTTTGCTCAGTCTGGACTTAAATTCCTAGGCTCAAGTGATTCTCCTGCCTCAGCCTCCTGAGTGCTGTTCTTATGGAGAGTATGCGTGTATGCTTCTGTGTCTGACCTCTCTTTAAGCCTTTTGAGTCAAATAAGGCAAGGTAAAGATCCTAGAATTATTATTATTATTTTTTTTTGAGACAGAGCCTCAAGCTGTCACCCTGGGTAGAGTGCCATGGCATCATACCTCACAGCAACCTCCAACTCCTGGACTTAAGCGAGTCTCTTGCCTCCGCCTCCCAGGTAGCTGGGACCACAGGCGCCCACCACAATGCCCGGCTATTTTTTTTTGGTTGCAGCCATCATTGTTTGGCGGGCTGGGCTAGATTCGAACCTGCCACCTTAGGTGTATGTGGCTGGCACCTTAGCCACTTGAGCCACAGGCGCTGAGCCAGATCCTAGAATTATTGATTGGCCTAAGGATGAGATAAAACTGCTTAGTTCAAGCCCAGTGTACATGCCTGACTTCTAGAGTTACGCTGAGAAGATATGACTCAAAGGAAAAACAATATAGGTACTAAGAGAAGGAGAAGTGGATGCTGGGTAGACACTCACAATATCCATCAACAACAACTAACCACAGTTATATGTTTTTAGTGGATTTGGTGATAACAATGATCATGTAATTTCTATCTGTAATGCTTATTCTTAGAACAGTTATTTTGAAAGGACTCATTATCTGTGTAGATTATAGAGAAGTCTTTTGTGGAACTTTGATGTTGTATTTTATCAGGTAGTGAAGTTAATTCATTCTGAAAATTGAATGTTCTTGAAAATTGACAGGGAGGTAAGATTAGGTCACATGCCTTTGTCATAAGATATTCAAAGTAGCTTTTATTTGCTCATAGCTTAAATCTTCATTTTTACGTAACACTGATTTTCCTAAATTAACAGTGCCTTTGCTTAACAAAGCGAAGTTTATTTTGTACATATGTCTAACTTGATTGCTGTTAGAACAACTAGGTTATCACTTATGCTGATAACTGATTTTCATCATTACGTGCATCTTTTTCTATACCTATATGTGGTTAAATGCAAACCCAAACTTTTTGTGTTTGAATTCCAATTTTGTCACTACTATCTGAGTGATCCAGTATGCAATAGATTTCTTAACTTCTATGGGGCACAGATTCCTTATCTGTAAAGTGGATTTAATAAGTGGCGCCCACCTTTTAGAGTTTGTTTTGAGATAATGTATATAAAGTACTTAGTCTAGTGCCTGGCACATCACTTTATGAGGATCACTTCAGTAAATGTATCAATAGAACTTTATAGTACAATTAATCATATGAATTTTAATTTCAGAGATAGTAAATGCATCTATTCTGCTTTAGTTTTCTCCTTCATTTTCCCAGGTCAGAAAGTTCTAGTATATTAAAAGGTTATTTCTTAGGCCAGGCATGGTAGCTACTGCCTATAATCCCAACACTTTGGAAGGCCTGGGATGAGAGAATTGCCTTGAGGACAGGAGTTCAAGTCTCAGTCAACGTAGGGAGATGCTGTCTCTATGAAAAAAAAAATTAGCTAGACTTGGTGGTGTGCCCTGGTAGTCCTAGCTACTTGGGAGGCAAAGGTAGGAGGATCGCTTGAGCCCAGGAGTTGGAAGCTGCAGTGAGCTATTAGCATACCATTTCACTATAGCTTGGTGACAGAGCAAGACCCTATCTCTGAAACATAAAAAGGTTATTTCTTATTTTTATTTTTGTGAGAGATGATAATTTATCAAATCATTGGTGTAAATGTTATTCTAAAAAAGGAAGGAATTAATTATGTGAAATGTTTGGGTAATTCATTTGATTAATGAACAGGTTCTTAGTATTATTTTATAATAAAACCATCTTTTGTTTTTCAGTAAAATTCCTGCCTTTCTAAATGTAGTGGATATTGCTGGTCTTGTGAAAGGAGCTCACAATGGGCAGGGCCTGGGAAATGCTTTTTTATCTCATATTAGTGCTTGTGATGGAATCTTTCATCTAACACGTAAGTACAGTTGTTTAGTCATTGATTTCATTAAGATTGGTGTTTTCTTTCCATTATTGTAGAAATAAAATTAGAAATGACTGATTGATAGAAGATTGCTTTTGCTTCACCAGATGAATAGTGGGTTTGTTTGTAGATTTGTGACTTTAATGTTACTTAGTATTATCTCTGTACATGAAAGTTTATTGCATAGCAGGTATATGCTATGTTGCTATTATATTCTAATTGAATTTTATCTCCTTTTCTGGATTAGAGAAACATTGATGAATGTCTCTATTTAGGACAAATTTTGTCGATTGTAAGGGTATTTCAAAATTTTTTTTGAGTTAAAATATAGAACTTTTCTGGGTGGCACCTGTGGCTCAGTGAGTAGGGTGCCAGCCCCATATACCAAAGGTGCTGGGTTCAAACCCGGCCCTGGCCAAAACTTGCAACAACAACAACAAAAAATAGTTGGGTGTTCTGCCAGGTGCCTGTAGTCGCAGCTACTTGGGAGGCTGAGGCAAGAGAATCTCCTAAGCCCAAGAGTGGAAGGTTGTTGGGAGCTGTGACGTTCTACTGAGGGCGAGAAAGTGAGACTCTCTGTCTCTAAAAAAAAAAAAAAAAGTGTATACACACACACACACATACATACATACATATAGAACTTTTCCATATTCTTGTTTTTCCATGTGTTAAGAAGGCAGAATTGGTAGAGAAGGGGATTCTATAATAATCATGTCATAGGAGAAAAAGTCATGCAGGTTATTTATCAGAGATGAAAGGATTAGGAATAAAGTATAGATTAGTTTTTTTTTTTTTTAAGTTTGGGGGTTTTTTTGTCTGTTTATTTGTTTGTTTTTTGAGACAGTCTCATTTTGTTGCCTTTGGTAGAGTGCCTTGGCATCACAGCTCACAGCAACCTTATAGTCCCAGGTTCAAGTGATTCTCTTGCCTCAGACTCCCAAGTAGCTGGGATTACAGGTGTCCACAATGTCTGGCTATTTTTTGGTTGCAGTTGTGTTTAGCAGGCCTGGGCCCTGTTTGACCCCCCCAGCCTCGGTGTATGTGACTGGCGCCCACTGATCTATGGGAGTGGAGCTAGAACAAAGTTTTTAAATTTATTTTGTTTTTAAAAAGTTTTATTTATTTTTTAGAGACAGGGTTTCTCTGTGTTGCCTACACTGGAATGCAGTAGCACTATCATAGCTCACTGTACCTTCAAACTCCTGGGCTCAAGGGATCTTCCTGTCTCAGTGGAAATACAGGCATGTGCCACCATGCCTAGCTAATGTTTTTTTCTTTCTTCTTTCTTTTTTTGAGATGGATTTCTTTTGCTTTGCTGCCCAGGCTAATCTCAAACTCCTGTTCTCAAGCAGTCCTCCCACCTGAGCCTTCTGTGCAGCTGGCATTATAGGTGTCAGCCACTATGTCCTCTCTACATCAGCTAGTTCTTAAGGAGAAAAGAATATAAAGTAGAGAGAAAACAGGTAGAACTGTGGGTTGGTTTGGGTTCTTTTGGCTATCAAAATGAGCTATTAACATAGCAATTCTTTGCAAATTAGGAAGGTTTAAGTTAAGGCTCAGCGCAAGATTATACTTTATAGAATAGTATTATAATGAGCAAATTCACGCAAATAACGAAAACAAGTTAGACCTAGGTGCCAGCTGTGGTCTGCTTAGGGGCTTTTGTTATTGGTTTTCAACTAGATAACTATAGCAATTGATAGTGAGCATTTAGAAAATTTTATAACAATTTGATTGGCTAATATGAACTAAATAATAAAAAAGTTGTGATAGTATTTTTTGTCTTTTTAAAAAATTCATTTGCCTAGTAATTCCTTTTTATTGTAGCTTATAAACCCCCCCCCCCCACACAGGGCTCGGCACCTGTGGCTCAAATGGCTAAGGCACCAGCCACATACACCTAAGGTGGCGGGTTCAAATCCCCAGCCCAGGCCCGCCAAACAACAATGATGGCTGCAACCAAAAAATAGCCGGGCGTTGTGATGGGCGTCTGTGGTCCCAGCTACTTGGGAGGCTGAGGCAGGAGACTCGCTTGAGCCCAGGAGTTGGAGGTTGCTGTGAGCTGTGATGCCATGGCACTCTACCCAGGGGGGATAACTTGAGGCTCTGTCTCACTCAAAAAAAAAAAAAAACCCACCACAGGTAATTTGAGAATCATTGATCTAGGTAACTTCATCTTGAGTGAAAGTATGGAGAGACCTTCTGGGGTGTTTGTAGTGTAGGCAAAGAAAGAGGTTATATGGGGGGTTGGAGTTCTGTTTTGTAGAGAAATGTTAACCTAAAGCCTGGGCATTGGCAAGAACCTCTGGGTTTTCCTGACAGTTTGTCTTTTCACAGGTTTTTGTGATTGATGTGAGGGTTTCAAAAAGAGGGAATTATCAAGTAGACTTCTGGGTTTCTGGACTGGGTCAGTTGAATGAATCATGATGCCATTCACTGACTTGTTAAATACAGAAAGAGCAGCAAGTATTGAGAAAGAGATGATGAATTCAGATTGGGACAATGTTTTGAATTTTTTGTACCTAGGACATCTGGATAGTTTTTATTAGAAAATAAAATTGATAGGGTAAATGTGGAAGAAGGATGGCGGGGTAGGAGAGCTTAAGAGTTGAGTGTGAATGAGCTAATGAGTGAAAAAGAGCATAATATAGAGTAGGGACAAAAATAGGAGAGGATTGAAAAATGAAAAGCTCGTGGATCTGATTTCCTGATGAGGCTTTAGAGCAAGTATGCTGGGTATAAGGAGGTTGTGTAGTTAGGGAGGGATGCTATGTGTTTGACTGGGAATATTCAGAGTTGGAGCACTTTAGCATTTCAGGATTAGTATCCTGAAACCACTAATAAATGTTAGTAATAAAAGTGTCTTTGGTTGGGTGGTGCCTGTGGCTCAGTGAGTAGGGTGCTGGCCCCATATACCAAGGGCAGAGAGTGCAAACCTGGCCCTGGCCAAACTGCAACAAAAAAATAGCTGGGCGTTGTGGCAGGCGCCTGTAGGCTCAGCTACTTGGGAGGCTGAGGCAAGAGAATCGCCTGGGCCCAATAGTTGGAGGTTGCTGTGAGCTGTGTGATGCCACGGCACTGTACCGAAGGCGATCAAGTGAAACTCTATCTCTACAAAAAAAAAGTCTTTGGTTTTATTGTTTCTTACGTAATCATCTGCTATGTTTTTCTAACTTTTGGGGGAGAAAATGTTAAGAAGCATACATACTTTACTGTATTCCATTCAGGCTAAAGATACCGTTGTTAAGAAAGGGAAAAAAAGCCAGTTAAGTTAGATACTATATGGTTTCTTATAGCAATGGATTTCAGAGATGTCAGTGTGAAAATATGCATCTTAGAATTGACGAAATATATATTATTGTATAAGGCATAGAACATAAGATGATACAGCTATAACCAGAATTTTTAAAAACTTTACCTTTTAATTTCTCCACTTTTCTTTTAGATATTTGGTTTAAAACTGTTCAAGAAGGAGAATAAAGAGGTGATGATATGTTATTAAGAGCATTTAGGGCACTTTCAGCTTTCTCTTAGGACTTCCAGAAGTTGAAGGCTAGAAAAATTATTAAGGGGAAGTTTTGATTTATTACTGAATTTTAATTTATTAATGTTATGTTTCTTCTCCATTAATTTGATGAATTGTTAAAAACGAACTTTTTCTCTCTTTAATGGCTTCCATTCCTTATTAGAAATATATAAAAATATACATTGTTTCAAAAATTTACTCTTGTTTAGAATGCCAATATTTATTTTGATGGATTTGCTTTGGTAGATCACTCTTATTCATTTGACACTTATTTATGGAGTACCTTAAGTGGGTTAGATGCTGAGGGACATAATGGTGAATAAAAGCAGATATGACTCTTGCTCTCATAAGCTTATATATAATCCAGTGGAGGACACAAACATTGAATAAATAAAATGGTCACATAAACATTAGTTGTCCTTTTCCAATTGTGTATAAATAAGAGAAAGAGTATATGTATGTGAGAATGTGGTATTACCTTGAGGAGGTGAAGGTTGTCCTGATGGGTAAGAGTTGAGTAAGAGCTAAGTTAGCAAAGGGAGGAAAGAAAAAATTGAGTAAGAGTAAATGGCTTGTTTCAAGGCCCTGTGGTAGAAAGGAACCTGCTGCTGTAAGAACTGTCCATGTGGATAGAATGCTTTCATATGAAAGCTATAACCCAATTATAGCCTAAGAATATGGGGAAAGGGGAAAGGGAGGGAAGGGGAGGGCGGAGGATGGGTGGAGGGAGGGTTATTGGTGGGACCACACGTAGGGTGCATCTTACAAGGGTACATGTGAAACTTACTAAATGTAGAATATAAATGTCTTAACACAACAACTAAGAAAATGCCATGAAGGCTATGTTTAGCAGTTTGATGAAAACATTTCAAATTGTATATAAAACCGGCACATTGTACCCCATGACTGCATTAATGTACACAGAGATGATTTAATAAAAAAAAAAAAAAGAATGTATGGTGAGTAGGAACAGTGGAAAAGAGGGCGGGGATTTACTTGGGGATGGCACATGTTCTACATATTTAAGATTCCCATCTCTAATGGCTTGAATATAGAGGGTTTTAAATGGAGAGTTGAGGTGGGGGTAGAGACAGAGAAATTGTTAGAATACAGTGTTTTTCAACCTTTTTTATCTCATGGCACACTTGAACCTATAGTTATACCTCTACAGCACACTTAAATTATGTTTATTTTATTTTTTTTTTTTTTGAGACAGAGCCTCAAGCTGTCCCCCTGGGTAGAGTGCTGTGACATCACAGCTCACAGCAACCTCCAACTCCTGGGCTCAAGAGAATTTCCTGCCTCAGCCTCCTGAGTAGCTGGGACCACAGGCGCCTGCCACAATGTCCAGCTATTTTTTGGTTGCAGCCGTCATTGTTGTTTGGTGGGCCCAGGCTGGATTCGAACCCGCCACCTTATGTGTATATGGCTGGTGCCTTAGTCACTTGAGGCACAGGCGCTGAGCCAATTATGTTGATTTTTAAAAAGAGTAAGAAAAAACAATGTACCTTTTTTGACTGTAACACAAACAAAATGTACCATCATGGCCAAAAAATAAAACAAAACAATTTATTATAATTTATAATAAAAAGATAACTAAAATTCTTTTTAAAAGTATTTATATTTATTTATTTTTCTGTTTATTGTAATTTAATATTTAATGAGATATCTGAGCTTGACTTTTTTTTTTTTTTTGAGACAGAGTCTCTCTTGGTCACCCTTGGTAGAGTGCCATCGTGTCTTAGCTCACAGCAACCTCAAACTCTTGGGTCAAGCCGTTCTCTTGCCTCAGCCTTCCAAGTAGCTGGAACTAGAGGCGCCCACCACAACACCTGTCTATTTTTTAGAGACAAGGTCTCACTCTTGCTCAGGCTGGTCTCGAACTTGTGAGCCTACAGGTCACTGAGCTTGACTTTTTTAGAATATCTTTTCTAGCAAGGTCAAATTTTAACTCTTCTTCCAAGGAGTCTAGCCATGATTGATTTTTTTTAAAAATATTATTCATTGTTGGGCAGTACCTGTGGCTTAGTGGGTAGGGCATTGGCCCCATATACCGAGGGTGGCAGGTTCGAACACGGCCTCAGCCAAACTGCAACAACAACAACAAAAATATATTATTCAATGTAGAAAAGTTGACTTCGGCTCAGTGCCTGTGGCTCAAGTGGCTAAGGTGCCAGCCACATACACCTAAGGTGGCAGGTTCAAATCCAGCCTGGGCCCACCAAACAACAATGACAGCAGCAACCAAAAAATAGCCAGGTGTTGTGGCAGGCACCTGTGGTCCCAGCTACTTGGGAGGCTGAGGCAGGAGACTTGCTTGAGCCCAGGAGTTGGAGGTTGCTGTGAGCTGTGATGCTATGGCACTCTACCTAAGGGGACAGCTTGAAGCTCTGTCACAAAGAAAAAAAAAAAAAGTTCACTTCACTCAAATATGACATTGAGAACAGAAGAAGTAGTTTATTGCTTTTTGGGTAATATTTGGAAATGCACCCTTGAGAGATAACCAAAAGATTGTAATAACTGTTATTGAATACTTTAATTGCAATCCTCTATCATTTCTTATTTCTCTTAACTCTTCCTCCTCTGTATTATTTAAATTGGCTGATGTACACATACTTAAAACAAAGGGGTTACTTACCTAATCCAGACACGTATGTCAAGGTTAGGCACAGGAAACTATTTTTCAAAATTTGTGTACTATATATCTAAAGATTATAAATTTTTTAAATAAGATTTTTATCCAGAGTAATACTGTCCTACCTTACAGAATTATTTTGAGGTTATTTATTTATTTATTTAATTACCTGTCACCCTTGGTAGAGTACCATGGCATGATAGCTCACAGCAACCTCAAACTCTTGGGCTTAAGCAGTCCTCTTGCTTCAGCCTCTGGAGTACCTGGGACAACAGGTGCCCATCACAATGCCCGGGTAAGCTAATTTTTCTACTGTTATTTTGTTTTGTTTTGTTGTCACCCTTAGGAGAGTGCCATAGTGTCGTAACTCACAACAACCTCAAACTTTTGGGCTTAAGCATTTCTTTTGCCTCAGCCTCCCATGTAGCTGGGACTATAGGCACCTGCCACAATACCCAGCTAATTTCAGAACTGAGGTCTCACTCTGGCTCAGGCTGGTCCTCTGAGCTCAGGCAATCCATCTGCCTTTGGTCTCTCAGAGTGCTAGGATTATAGGCATGAGCCATGTGCCTGGCTTTAATTTTTCTATTTTTAGTAGAGATGAGGTCTCATTCTTGCTCAGGATGGTCTCAGACTCCCTCTTCTGGAACTCCTGAGCTCAAGTGATCTACCTGACTCTACCTCCCAAAGTGCTAGGATTACAGATATGAGCCATTGTGCCCTGGCTAAATTAAAATTATGGCAACATATTTATAACATAAAATTTACCACTTTATTTATTTATTTATTTAGACAGAGTCTCACTTGGTAGAGTGCTGTGGCATCTTAGTTCATAGCAACCTTGAACTTGGGTTCAGGTGATTCTCTTGCCTCAGTCTCCCAGGTAGCTGGGACTATAGGTGCCCGCCACTGTGCACAGCTATTTTTCTTTCTCTTTGTTTCTTTTTAGAGCTGGAGTTTCACTCTTGCTCAGGTTGATCTGGAACTCGTGAGCTTAGGCAATCCACCTGCCTTGGCCTCCCAAGTGTTGGGATTATAGGCGTGAGCTGCCATGCCTGGCCCACTTTAACTGTTTTTTAGTATAAAGTTCTGTGGCATTAAATAGATTCACATTGTTGTATAACCACCAGTACAGAACTTTATCATTATGCTAAACTGAAACTCTCCACCTATTAAACTCTGAATCCCTATTTCCTTTTCTCCCAGCTCCTGGCCACCACTATTCTACTATCTCTGTGAACTTGACTACTCTGTACTTCCTATAAGTGGAATCCTAATATTTGTCTTTTTGTACTGGCTTATTTCATCCTTCATTGTTTTTTAACTACTACGTCATTGTCCATTGTAAGCAATTCCAGCGCTGGACTGCTCTTGTTTCTGTGCATTTATTTCAGACTTTTAAAAACATTACAGGCAATCTTGCTAAAAGAATTTTCTTTCTTTCTTTCTTTTTTTTTTTTTGAGACAGAGCCTCAAACTGTCGCCCTAGGTAGAGTGCCATGGTGTCACAACTTACAGCAACCTCCAACTCCTGGGCTTACGTGATTCTCTTGCCTCAGCCTCCCAAGTAGTTGGGACTACAGGCACCCGCCACAATGCCCGGCTGTTTTTTGGTTGTAGTTGTCGTTGTTTGGCAAGACCAGGATTTGAACCCACAAGCTCTGGTGTATGTGGCTGGTGCCTTAGCCGCTGGAGCTACAGGCATCGAGCCAATAGAATTTTCTTATACAGACTCTTTTTGTACATGTCTGGGTATTTCTCTAAAAGATATGCCTAGAAGTGGAATTGCTAGGTAGAAGGTATACATCCATTTAGGATTCTGTCAGATATATTCAGATCTCCCTCTCTATGTTTATTGAGGTATCAACTTTTAAAAATGTTTATTTCTGAATGGTTTTAGATAGGCCATACATTGGAATAGGTAACTTGGGTTCTTGGGATATACATCGAGAAATCTTATTCCTGCCCACATTCTGATTCCTCTGTTTTGCCTTCATAAATGATAACATTTATTAGTTTCTTATATTTTCTTCTAGAGCAAGCATTGGGAAATCCTTTTTTGTAATGAGCCAGACGGCACATATTTTGTTGCATGTTCTCTGTGTGTGCGTGTCTGTTGCAACACTTAGTTTACTGACTTGTGTTCTAGAGTTTCTTTATGCAATACAGTTGCATAGGTATATATTAATTATATGTGTCATCTTTGTTGAAAATATTTTTTCAGTCTTTTTCTTTGATTTCTTCTACTTTTGTACTTAGGAAGATTTTGTCCTCCCTAAGATCAAGTGAAGATTCACAACTGTTCTAATTTATTTCCCTTTGCTTTTTATTGAGGTATAAAATAAATATATTAGGTGCATAAAGCACAAACGTGAAGTGACATCAGCATGCATCTGTATACATGTTTACACTGTGTAATCACCAAGTAGGTCAAGATACAGAACATGTCTGTCACCTTTCCTAGAGTAATCACTATTCTGATTTGTATCATCATCAGTTAATTTTGTTTATTCTTAAATTTCATATAAATGTACTCTTAATGTTTGTGTGACTCCTGTTTTCTCTCAACATAATGTCTGTGTAATTCATCTCTGTTTTTACGTATATTGGTATTGATAATTTATAATTTTGTTAAGATAGAAATTTGGATTGTATCTAGTTTGAGGCTGATACTCAGGATTTTTATCCCTTAGATAAGAAAGTTGTAGTTGCTAGAAGCAATTATATATTAACATATGAATTTGAGTGGGAAGAAATGTGGGGCAGAGTGAATAGCCAGGAAGTTTTTGTAGTATTTCATGGAGAAAGTAATAAGGGCTGGATTACAGAAAACTGTGAATAGTATTTGAGGAGAAAAGTAAATTTGAGAGATTTTGTGAAGAAGGGAAAGGATTTAAAGATAGGTTTTTCTTTCATCACCAATATACAGAGTTCTCAGATAAGACTGCCTGCCGAAGATTAAATACAGGATAAGGAAACAGCAACTGTATTTTAGGAAGCAAATCCTTTTTAAATTCATACATGGAGTAACGTCTCTGAAAACAGGTGTCTCATTTATAAAAATGATTAATTCTTTTTCTAGGGTTTAGTGAGCCAGTGTGACTTCCAATTTTTGGAAGCCATATAACTTTCTATTGTTAGATGTTTTAAAGCTTTGGACATATGAGCCTGTTGATTTAACTGAATCTTTAGTTTTTTAAAACTGACATTAGAGGGCTTTTTTCCCCCAGATTAATATGGGGGTACAAATGTTTAGGAATGTTAAGGTTACATTGTTTTCATTTCTAAGGTAACTGTTCAAGTTGTTAGATGTTTTAAAGTTAGCATTTCAGCAGGAAACTAAGGCATTTGTGTGTTATTTGAAGGAAGTACCTTTGCAGTAATATTCTTGGCAGTATGGTGGTACCTACTGTCAGCCTATTTATAGATAAAATTTGTTAAAATTTGTCAACAGGTGCTTAGAGATATTATCTTGTAGGTTAGAAACAAGAGTTCTGCTTTCTGAGCTAGGAGATGGTTTTCTTATCAATTTAGAAACACATAGGAGGTTCTGATACATAGAACAGTTAATTATAAAATATATAGTTAGTTATATACTTTATAACTACATACAGTTATAAAGTGGTGGTGGTGACGGTGGGAGTAAAGAATACATTATTCTGGGTTTTTTTTTCTCCCTGAATTCTATGCGCTAGTTACTTGTTATAGTAAATTTTCAGCCTGTGAATTTGTGTGAATTTCAACCTCTATACTTTTGTTGTTCTTTTAGAGTGTCCTTTTTCTACTTAAAAACAGTTAACTGTAAAACAGTCTTAGCTGAGTTCCTTAGGAGGTGTTCCTGAAGGTGTTGCTGTTATAGGAGATGACAGCTCTGTGTGAGTTATTGCCCCTGAAAACCTTCCAGTGGGACAGGATATGGAGGAGGAAGATAATGCTATTGATGATCCTGACCCTGTGAAGGTTTAGGCTAATGTCTGTGTTTGTGCCTTGGTTTTTAATAAAAAAGTTTAAAAATTAGAAAATAATTTTTTAAAATAGGAGAAAAATTATGGTTTAGGCATGATGACACATGCCTGTAGTTCCAGGTATTCAGGAGGCTGAGGCAGGAGGATTGCTTGAGCCCAGGAGTTTGAGGTTGCTGTGAGCTATGATTACATCACTGCACTCTAGCCTAGGAGACAAAGGTGGACTCTGTCTCACTGAAGAACAAAAACAAAAACAAACAACAACAACAAAAAACCATTATAGAATAAGAATATAAAGAAATAAAACATTTCTGTACAACTATACAATGTGTTGGTGTTTTAAGCTAAGTATTACTATAAAAGAGTCAAAAAGTTAAAAAATTATGAAGTTACAGTACGCTAACGTTTATTTCTATGATTTTTTTTTTTTTTTTTGAGACGGAGTCTCAAGCTGTCCCCCTGGGTAGAGGGCCATGGCATCACAGCTCATAGCAACCTCTAACTCCTGGGCTCAAGCGAGTCTCCTGCCTCTGCCTCCCAAGTAGCTGGGACCACAGGCGCCCGCCATAATGCCCGGCCATTTCTTGGTTGCAGCCATCATTGTTGTTTGGCGGGCCCGGGCTGGGGGTTCGAACCTGCCACCTTAGGTATACGTGGCTGGTGCCTTAGCCGATTGAGCCACAGGCGCCAAGCCTTATGATCTTTATTTTACTTTTCCTTTTAAAAATTTTAAAAGAATTAGGGAGTACAAGTTAAATTCTGGTGCATGTATATATTATATAGTGGTTAATTTATTATTGAATAAAGAAATACTAAAAATAAATGAAATTAGTGTAGCCTAAGTATACAGCATTTATAAAATGTAGAGTTGTATGCAGTAATTTCCTAGACATTGACATTCACTCATGACTCAGAGCAACTTCCAGTCCTGCAGGTTCCAATCGGGGTAAATGCCCTATATGGATGTGTCATTTTTAATCTTTAAGGTTGTGTTTTTACCTTTTCTATGTTTAGATATACAAATGCCTGCCATGTGTTACAGTTACCTGTAATATTCAGTATAGGCACATGCTGTACAGGTTTGTAGCCAGGAGCAATAGGCTGTACCATATACCATATAGGTTTCTGTAAGTACACTCCATGAGGTTTGCACAATGACTACATCACGTAAGGACTCATTTCTCAGAATGTGCCCCCATTGTTAAGTGAGGCATGGCTGTGGTGGAGCAGTACTCAATAACACAAATCTGACTCCAAAATCTGCACTATAAGCCTTCATACCAGCCCTGACTGCTAGAATCAATAGGATCCATAAATGTAAACTCTGTATGTAACTTAAAATTTTCTGATAGCTACATTTAAAAAGGGAGAAATATGCAGAATCAATTTTAATAATATATTTAATGTAATCAAAATATTATTTCAGAGCAAAAAGGAAAAATGGAAAGGAGAAAGGAAAGAAGAAAGGAAAAAAGGAGAAAAAGGAAGGAAAGAAAGAGACAAAATGAGAAAACAAGAAAAAAGAAAGAGCTAAAAGAGAAAAGGAAAAGGGTAAGGAAGAGGAAAGAAAAGAAAGAAATAGGCCAGGTGCTGTGGCTCATACCTATAATCCCAGAACTGTGGTAGGCCAAGCTGGGAGGAGCACTTTAGGCCAGCAGTTCAAGACCAGCCTGGGCAACATAGCAAGACCCTGTCTCTAAAAAAAAAAAAAAAAATTTAAAAATTAGCCAGGTATGGTGGTGCACATCTGTAGTTCCAGGTACTCAGGAGGCTAAGGCAGGAGGATCACTTGAGCCCAACGGTTTGAGGTTATAGTGAACGATGATGACACCACTGCACTGTAGCCCAAGTGACAGAGACCTTGGAAAAGAAAGAAAGGAAGGAGGGAAGGGAAAGAGATAGAAAGAGAGAAAGGAAGAAAGGCCCAGTTATTTTTAGAGACAAAGTCCCACTCTTGCTTAGACTGGCCTCCAACTCCTGAGCTCAGGCAATCCACCCACCTCAGCCTCCCAGAGTGCTAGGATTACAGTCATGAGCCACCAAGTACAGCCATAAAAATTTTTTTTGAGGTACAGTCTTACTCTATTGCCTGGGCTTGACTGCACCCTAATTGGTCATAACTCCCTGCAACCTCAGACTGAAGCAATCCTCCTGGATGAGCCTCCCAAGCTCAGACTACAGTTGTGCACCACCACACTTTAGCTTATTTTATTTTATTTTTTTTGGTAGAGATGAGGTCTTGCTGCTCAGGCTGGACCAGAAATCTGGTCCTCAAGCAATGCCCCCACCTTGGTTGGTATCTTTGAAATGTAGGATTTCAAATTGCTAAGATTACAGGTGTGAGATACTGCACCCAGGCCAAAAACCAAACATTTTAGAAAAACATTATTGATTAACTCCTGCTGTCACAACATTCTAAGCCAAAGTCATGCTTTCATTCTCTCATTGTTTTAATTCAGAACTCCTGAGAATTTTATTTGAATCATTGATGTGTGTCTAAAACTTGTATTTACAATGTAGAAAACTCCTCATGTTTTAAAAGATGAATAATACATATTCACTTTTTTAAAAGCCAATAATCTAAAATGAAAACTTAGACTCACCCATTTCTCCCCATATCCCAGTTCTCTTCTCGAGAAATCTATCTATGAGTTCATGTATCTCTTTCTAACTTTTTTTATGCATAGAACACACAGCTGGGCTGTTGACTCTGTAGGCCCAGGGTCCTCAAGTTTTTTAAACAGGGGGCCAGTTCACTGTCCCTCAGACCACTGGAGACTGTGGGCCCCGGGACAAGTCAGCTGCTAAGCAGGATAGGCAATGGAGGCAAAAACACCTGGCGGGCCTCATGTGGCCTAAGGGCCGTAGTTTGAGGACGCCTGCTGTAGGCACTAGCCCCATGCTATTAAGTACTATGAAAGACTTGAAATGTGGCTAGCCCAAATGCAGATTTGCTCTAAGTATTAATAGTAAAATACATACCAGATTTCAAAGACAATACAAAAAAAGTAAAATATTTCAATTCTTCATACTGACATGTTGAAATAATACCTATTTTATGATTTTAAATAAACTCTAATTAGTATCATAACTGAGATCTGGGAAGGAATGCTATATCATTCCTGGAAAAGGAATGATATAAACAGAAGAGTAAAGTACTGGGGATAAAAATATGCTTATGGAAATAAAATTTTTCTATCCTTAAAAATTGGAAAGATACAGCTTAAGAAATGTAGTGAGACAAAAATAGGTCAGGTTTTCCTTGGCCATCTTCCAGCTACAACGACCACTTCTTGGGTTTGGGCTGTAGAAGTATTGCAATAAATTCCTACGGAGGAAGGGTCCCTTCCCAGATAAACAGGCAAAGCTTTGCTAAGAGAATGCCCATCTGGGGTTCCCCTGCTCTCCCCTCCGCAAGAAGATGACTTGAGCCCAAGAGTTTGAGGTTGCCGTGAGCTGTGATGCCATAGCACTCTACCAAGAGTGACAAAGTGAGACTGTCTCCAAAAATAAATAAATAAATAAATAAATTTTTAAGGTAGGCTAATTATGATGGTTCTAGCAGGGTAATTTAGTTAAGAAGTTTACTCTCTCTTGGCTCGGCGCCTGTGGCTCAAGTGGCTAAGGCGCCAGCCACATACACCCAAGGTGGTGGGTTCCAATCCAGCCCGGGTCCACCAAACAATGACGGCTGCACAAAAAATAGCCAGGCATTGTGGGCACCTGTGGTCCCAGCTACTCAGGAGGCTGAGGCAGGAGACTCATTTGAGCCCAGGAGTTGGAGGTTGCTGTGAGCTGTGATGCCATAGCACTCTACCCAGGGGGACAGCTAGAGGCTCCTATCTCAAAAAAAAAAAAGTTTACTCTCAGATAACTAAATTAATGGGTTCTGTTGGAGAAATTACTTCATTGATTTTTTCCATAGTTTTTTGTTTGTGTGCTCTGTTCTGCCATAAAGCAGTACTTCTAAGAAACCTTAGTGTAGTGAACATGTGTATGCATGTATTTGAACATGTGTTCATTGGGAGGAGGGAGGGCTGAGGGGAAGGGAGTGGTGCCCTTATATCTCTTTAGTCTAGTAACAAATTAATATCTTTGTGTGCACCTATCTCTTCCTATTATGTGTATTTTTAGTGAGGGCATATTATCTATCTTTCTCCTTCTACTCCAGGATCATGAGAAGGGGCCTTATGTGTCCTCTGCCAGGTAGAGCCAGAAAGTGGCTTTCTAACCTAAGGTGGGCTTTGGAAGATGTCAAAGATAGAGAGAACATCTTGAGAATTCAGTATTTCATTTCATCTGGCCTTTTCTTTTTCAAGTATAATAATGATGATAAAGAAGCACAACCTTTAAAAAAGATTCTTAGCAATTTTATTGTCTTTATACCAGTTTTAATATGCACTGTACAAAATTGCCTAAACAAAGTTCTTTTGTTGATTTGTCAAAGCAAAAGGAAACCCATGCGAGTCATGCCAGCCCACTGTTGTCTGAGATATAATCAGCAGTCATCTACTTGATAACAAAAAGCATTCCCTTGTAATAGATTGAATTATATGCAATTTAGGTATAAAATCTTGTGCTTTTAGAATAAATGAGGGTCGTTCCATAATACTGTAAAATTGTAATTTAATTATGTATTTACACTCCTTTCCTTCATAACTTCTAAGTATAGAATTTTTTTGCTTTTATCAGTTTCATACTCCTTTTGATCGTAAATGACTAAACAGATGCTTTTACATAAAACATTGTATTTTTGTGTTATTGTATTATATAAAAATTTGAAATCATATATGCTTATTTTAAACAAAATAGGAACTAAAGTTTATAATAAAATTTCATGTTTCCCCTCTTCCCAGTCTCCAGAAATACCTGCTTTTCTTTGTTTTTAAAATCAGAAAGGATATATATTTTTCTTCTCCCCCACCCCTTTTGCGACAGAATTTTTCTCTGTCATGCTAGCCTGACATTGTGGCTCACTGCAGTCTCCAACTCCTGAGTTCAAGCAATCCTTTTGCCTCAATCTCCTGAATAGGTGGTACTATTGGCTCACCACCATGCCCAGCTAATTTTTACTATTTTTATTAGAAATGAGGTCTTGCTCTTGTTTAGGCTGGTCTTAAATTCTCCATCTCAAATGATCCTCCTGCCTTGGCCTTCTAGAGAGTGAGGATAGAAGCTTGGGCCACCTTGTCTGGCTTGTTTTCTTCTGTTTGCACATGTATATCATATAGCATTCATTTTTAGTAATTAAAATATGATACTGATATTGCAGAAAATGAAATCCTATATTTCAAAGATACCCATTGTCAATAGTTTTAGAGCATATGCCTCCAAATGTCTTTTATTCTCTAAATATATCTTACTATAAATTTTTTCCATAAGTGGAGTGGACCTATACATCACTGATGATTGAATTTTACCATTACTTTGTTCATCTTTCTTTTTCCTTTACTATTTTTCAGCAGCTATATAGATTTTATTACGTGGATATACCACTGGTTAATATTTTCTTATAAATTATCTTCTGAGGTAATTTATTAACAATCCTGGAGTGAACATTGCTACACAGAAACCTTTTTAAACATGCATGAAGGATTGATCTCAAGTGAAATTGCTGCTTTAAAAATCTATCAGTTTATGATTACATCAGTTTATTTCTCTCTTTGGAAAATCCCAGGATCTGCCCTTTTTACAGCCTCACTCTGGCCAAATGGGAAGTGACAGTGAACCAATATTATTATTTAAGAGTTTGAGATCTGGCTTGGCACCTGTAGCGCAGTGGTTATAGCACTGGCCACACACACTGAAGTTGGCGGGTTCGAACCCAGCCAGGCCAGCTAACCAACAATGGCAACTGCAACAAAAAATAGCCAGGCGTTGTGGCAGGTGCCTGTAGTCCCAGCTGCTGGGGAGGCTGAGGCAGGAGACTCACTTGAGCCCAAGAATTTGAATTTGCTGTGAGCTGTGACACCATGGCACTCCACCAAGGGCAATGAGGTAAGACTCTGTATCCAAAAGGAAAAAAAAAAGAAGAGTTTGAGGTCCACTTGTACCCAGCTAGCAATAGTGTCTCTTTTAACTCCACTTCTTTTTTTAAAAAAAGTACTAATTAATGCATTTAATTTCAAACTACTATGGGGGTACAGATGTTTTTGGTTACATGGATTGCTTTTGTAATGCGTGAGTCAGAGTTGTAAATGTTCTTGTAACCCAAGTAGTATTCATTTTACCCATAACTCACCCTTCCCCCTCCCCAAAACTGTCCACCTCTACTTTTAATCTCTGTTTACTTCTTTGGAGTTTATATTGCTTGCTGGTCCTTGATTTTGGTAGCTTAGCCTAACTTGCCTGTTCTGTGTGCCCAGGAAACCTACTTTGCCCCAGGATCCTTGGGCCCTTTCATCTACCTAGAAAGGAAATTGGAAATTATGTAGATCCAGGATATGAAAAATAGCATGTGATAAGTGCTAAATTAATGGAATATAAAATTAGTGATACAAAATATCAAGAAGGGATAGAAGTTCTAGAGGTGGTCTGGGTCAGGTTGTGTAGATACTAAGATAAAAATACACACTTGTTTTAGTAAGTAGTGGGATGTATTAATAATTTTTACAGGCTCGGCGCCTATAGCTTAATCGGCTAAGGCGCCAGCCACATACACCTAAGGTGGCAGGTTCGAATCCCTAGCCCGGGCATGCCAAACAACAATGATAGCTGCAACCAAAAAATGGCCGGGCGTTGTGGCGGGCGCCTGTGGTCCCAGGTACTTGAGAGGTGGAGGCAGGAGACTCGCTTGAGCCCAGGAGTTGGAGGTTGCTATGAGCTGTGATGCCATAGCACTCTACCTGGAGCTTGAGGCTTCGTCTCAAAATAATAATAATAATAAATGCACTGCAACAGATGAAGAAATAGACCATGGAAGAAGGGAAAATGATTTTTTTCTGATTTTTTGAACAAGGGGGCCCTGAGTTTCTATTTTTCATGGAGTTCCACAGTTATGTAGCTGAGACTAGATAGGAAGAATACTCAATGAAATCTTTAGTGGCTATACGCATGCACACACACAGAGTGATTTTCTGTTGTTGCTGCTCCTATTTTTGGCAGTACGGATGGAAATGATGAAGCAGTTCAAGAATCAGTCAATTCAACAGATAATTTTAACCCTGAATCTTGCCCTAACTGACTTTCTCCTCTGCCTCACTTCCCCTTTCCAGACTACATACAGTCCTGCTGACGTTTGCCAATAGCCGCCATACGCATCCTTTCTTATTTCTTTCCACTACCACCAACCCAGTCCAGAAATAGTTTCCCATTCTTCTCCTTCTTCCTCTTCACAGCCCTCTCCCTCCTCCTCCTGCCTCCTCTCCTTTCACCATCCCCACGACCACCATCACTCCAGTTATGCCCATACCGTGGCAGACATTGTGTTAGGTGTTTCGTATGTTATTTAACTTATCCCTCACAGCTACCTAGCAAGGTGCATGAAATTACTCCCCCTTTGCAGGTGAGAAAAGTGGCTGAGGGTTTGCATGTGGTTGCCTTGCCAGGAAGCCATAAGGCTGAAAGTAGTCCTGGGTCTGCTCTGGGTGTACCACAGTACACTACCAGACTAGCCTCCTAATTATTGCCTGCAAAAAGAAATCCAAATTTTTTTTGCCCACCATTCTGGAACCACCTAACACAACTATATCTTCACTCTAATCTAATTTTTATCAGTCAGGTCTCTTTTAGTTGCAAGTGTCAGAAACATAACATAGCTTAAATACAAAAAGGAATTTATTGGCTCCTGTTACTGGAAAGTCTAAGGTGGGAGCAGAGTTTTGCTTCAGAGACAAGTGGTTCTAAGAGCTCACACTCTGGCCTCAGGGCTCCCTTTCTTCCCCTCTTGGTTCTTCCTCTTTCTGAGTTGGCTTGAGTAGCCACCTTCTCTGTGACTGTGGTGCAGCAGGCATGCTGCAGAGAACTCAATTTCTGCTGTCTTGGCTTGGCACCTGTGGCTCAAGTGGCTAAGGCGCCAGCCATATACACCTAAGGTGGCGGGTTTGAATCCAGCCCAGGCCCGCCAAACAACAATGATGGCTGCAACCAAAAAATAGCGGGATGTTATGGCAGGCGCCTGTGGTCCCAGCTACTTGGGAGGCTGAGGCAAGAGACTCGCTTGAGCCCAGGAGTTGGAGGTTGCTGTGAGCTGTGATGCCATGGCTCTCTACCCAGGGGGACAGCTTGAGGCTCTGTCTCAAAAAAAAAAAAAAAAAAAAAATTTCTACTGTCTTCATAGCTAGCAATGATAGAAAAGTGAGCACAGTCTCTTTTCCTCTGACATGCATACTAATTCTCTCAAAGGACTCTGTCAGGTCACAAGCATACTCTGGAGAAGTTACATGTTCTGGGCTGGGGGGATATTGTTCTGATTGGTCAGAGTGAGTCCTATCTCCATTCCTGTTAAGTGGAAGGCAGGGTCCTGTAATCAACAAAACAATCAGAATCACAAACAATAATGGACAAGGAATTCCTGAAAGCAAGGGATATAGATCAAACAAATAACCCAAAATGTGCCCCGTAGTCTTCCTGTAAGAGCTCTATGGGAACCCACAGTCAACTCTGAATGGGAAGATAAGGCTTATCCTGACTCCAAGCTATTGTTCTTTTTTTTTTCTTCTTATGAGACAGAGTCTGGCTCTGTTATCGCAGGTAGAGTGCAGTGGCATCATCACAGCTCACAGCAACATCAGACTCCTGGGCTGAAGTGATGGTCCTGCCTCAGCCTCCTGAGTAACTGGGACTATGGGCACACACCACAATGCTTGGCTAAATTTTCTATTTTTAGTAGAGATGGGGTCTTGCTCTTGCTCAAGCTGGTCTCAAACTCTTGACCTCAAATGATCCTCTCTCCCTGGCCTCGAAGCGTGCTGGGATTGCAGGCATGAGCCACCTAGGATACTGTTCATTCTGCCCATCCTCTCTCTCCCACTTCAAGCCCCAGAATACTTTCTTTCCTAATGTTTCTCCTGATTTCAGAACCCAGATTAAGCCTCCCCTCTGCTGTGAAGCTATGAACATGGCCACCTCTTCTTATAAAGGGATCTTATCTTTCTCACTATCTGGTCTTTATCTACTTGTAAGTACTTCCTTATGCTTCAAAGATCTGGGCATAAACAAAGCAAAAAGCACATCAGCAGCCTCGGCCCACTTTTGGAAGAAGTTTAACTTCTATAGGTAATTCAAACCTATATCTGTTGTGCCAGAATCAAGTTTGCTGTCCCAGGTTAAACAAAAGTCTGCTTGGAGTCTCAGTCCTGATGCTGTATTCTCCAATATAGTTTTGCATCCACTTGCTGGCACCAGCTGAGAGAGTCCAGCTCATTCTTCATTGCTTCCAGTGAGAGTTTGCTAGCTTAAATCAAGACACTTAAAACAGAGGCCAACTCCTGCCAAGCTAAAGCCCTCCCTCCCTCAAATTCCCATCATGGCCTCTCCTCTGTCACTCATCTGTCATTCAGCACAGACTATTTTGTCTTGTTGGATATCCTTGCATGTTAATAAACTGTTCGTTGTGATGGACTATACCACCAAATAATAACTGGTAATTTGTGGCAGTTAGATCCAGATAAATTATGAAGATAATAATAATTATAGAGGCCAAGAGCATTTACAGGGCACTTAATAATTGCTCAACCCTGTGCTAAGTACGACCTGGGTGGGACACTTGAAAATGTAAAAGGCAGAGTTTTTTCCCTCAGGGCCAGTGTCATCTTGCTGTAGAGATCAATTCTCCAGAAATTCGGAGCAAGTTTTTGCTGTGCTGCAGGGCATTGCCTCTGAGGATGACTGAGCAAGGATTTAGGATTTACAGCACTCAAGTAAGCAGTTCTGCTTCAGTCTGATTGTGTCCCCAAAGTCCATGTGTTGGAAACTTAATCCCCAATGCAACAGTGTCAGAAGATGGGGCCTAATAAGAGATAATTAGGCCATGAATGGTCTGCCTTTATGAATCGATTAATATCATTATCGCAAGAGAGGGTTAAGGAGCTCTCTTGCTCTCTCCTGCTCCCTTGCCCTTCTGCCTTCTGCCATGAGATGACACAGCAAAAAGGCCCTCACCAGATGCTGGTGCCACCCCTCGGACTTCCTAACCTCCAGAAGCTTAAGCAAATTAAATTTCTATTATTTATAAATGACTCAGTCTGTGGCTAATACCCAGTATTCTGTTGCAGCAACACAAAACAGACCAAGAAACGTTCCAATCACTCCAACTTCATGGTAAGGCCTGATGCAGTGTAGAGTATAAACGTCTGAACACAATAACTAAGAAAATGCCATGAAGGCTATGTTAACCAGTTTGATGAAAATATTTCAAATGGTATATAAAACCAGCACATTGTACCCCATTATTGTATTAATATACATGGCTATGATTTAATTAAAAAAAAAAAAGAAGGCCTGATGCAGATTGGGAATCCACAACAGGAATGAAGACTAAGAATTCATAATAATAGACGCTGTATGTAGGAATGGGAATAGTAGTATCGTGCATAAAATAAAGTTTACAAAACCCGAGGGACGGCGGCGCCTGTGGCTCAATCGGCTAAGGCGCCAGCCACGTACACCTAAGGTGGCGGGTTCGAATCCCCAGCCCGGGCCCGCCAAACAACAAGGATGGCTGCAACCAAAAAATGGCCAGGCGTTGTGGCGGGCACCTGTGGTCCCAGCTACTTGGGAGGCTGAGGCAGGAGACTCGCTTGAGCCCAGGAGTTGGAGGTTGCTATGAGCTGTGATGCCATGGCACTCTACCCAGGAGGATAGCTTGAGGCTCCGTTTCAAAAAAAAAAAAAAGAATAAATAAGAAACATATTTAGTGACAACAGCATCAGAGATATAACAAGACATATTCAAAATTAGAAGGAAGGCTCAGTGCCCTCAAGTGGCTAGGGTGCCAGCCACGTGCACCAGAGCTGGTGGGTTTGAATCCAGCCCGGGCCCGACAAACAACAATGACAACCACAACCAAAAAATAGCTGGGTATTTTGGTGGGCACCTGTAGTCCCAGCTACTTGAGAGACTGAGGCAAGAGAATCTCTTAAGCCCAAGAATTTGAGGTTGCTGTGAGCTATGATGGCACAGTACTCTACTGAGGGCAACAGCTTGAGACTCTGTCTCAAAAAAAAAAAAAAAAACTAGAAAGAAGTCAGGTGCAGAGTTGCACAACTACGGTTCCAGTTACTCAGGAGGCTTAGGATTGCTTCAGCCTGAGAGTTAAGACCAGCCCAGGCAATGTAACGAGACCTCCTCTCATTTAAAAAAAAAAAAAAAAAAAGGAAGACCAAGGGACTAATACGGCTAAACTGAAGGCTTCCCAGGGAAATCCTCTTCCCATTTTTTTCTGGCACTAAAGGAACAGTAAGATCTGTTAAGCCAAATTGGTTATTATTGATTTTTTTTTTTTAAATAGAAGTCATACACATGCATAGTTTGAAAAGCCAAAATGTCTGACCCAGCCCAGTCCTGGGTCCAGCTTTCCAGGAGCAATCACTTTAAACTCTCAGCTGTTTCTTCTGGTATCGTCCATATTTTAAAATACCATATTTATTATACTGCTGTTTCTTGAGGTATCACTCTTAGACATGACTTGTTGACTTCCTCTTCACTCTAGTTTTTAAGAAGCACCAATTCCTGTTTTAGAAGAGGATTTAACACTCTGGTCCCACCCTCATGACTCCACATCCCAGTTCTCTTTCCATTCTTTGAATTAAGTTACATTATCATTTAGTATTGACCTTATTGTCACTGCATCAGTATTGTTCCTACTGAACCAGAGAGTTGACTGTCCTTGTATTTCCTGTCACGTACACATATGTGTATTCGATTGGTTGGTTTTCTATATCCCCACCACAAATTATTTCCTAAACTCTCCAGCAAAGCTGTAAAATCCCTCTGAACACTGTTTTCTGCTGTATTTTACTATATTCTGTGCAGGATTCTACTACATTCTGTAATCAGCAGTCCCGCCTTCCTCCGCCCTCCTGCTCAAGCTTGGCTTTCTGCGCATCTTTGTTTCCTCTTTTTTTTTTTTTTGAGACGGAGCCTCAAGCTATCCCCCTGGGTAGAGTGCCATGGCATCACAGCTCATAGCAACCTCCAACTCTGGGCTCAAGCGAGTCTCCTGCCTCTGCCTCCCAAGTAGCTGGGACCACAGGCGCCCGCCACAACGCCGGCCATTTTTTGGTTGCAGCCATCATTGTTGTTTGGTGGGCCCGGGCTGGGGATTCGAACCCGCCACCTTAGGTGTACGTGGCTGGCGCCTTAGCCGATTGAGCCACAGGCACCGAGCCACAAATAATATTTAAAGGTGGCAAATGTACATGAACATTTATGCTACTGTTTTTAGTTTTATTGTGTTTAAAAACATACTTAGAATGCTTTTTTTTTTT
>CAUYQV010107605.1:0-14366 GCA_963574575.1 Galagoides demidoff
GGCGGGTGCCTGTGGTCCCAGCTACTTGGGAGGCTAAGGCAGAAGACTCACTTGAGCCCAGGAGTTGGAGGTTGCTGCCATGGCACTCTACCCAGGGGGACAGCTTGAGGCTCTATCTCAAAAAAAAAAAAAAAAAAAAAAGAATCTGCTGTCTCCAGGAAACACACCTAACCCAGAAGGATTCATTTTGACTCAAGGTGAAAGGATGAAAACAATATTCCATGCAAATGGAAGCCAAAAGAAAGACAACATAGCTATCCTGATATTAGATGACAATGACTTTAAATCAACAAAAGTAAAGAAAGACAAAAGTGGTCACTACCTCATGGTGAAGGGACCAATTCAACAAGAAGACTTAAGAACTCTAAATATTTATACACCTAACTCGAGTGCCCAGATTAATAAAACAAATTCTACTCAATTTAAACAAAATGATAAAAAGCAGTACCATAATGCTGGAAACTTCAGCACCCCACTGACAGAATAGGACATATCCCCCAAATAGAAAACAAGCAAATAAATAAGGGACTTAAACAGAACTATAGAACAAATAGGCCTAAAAGATATTTACACAGAATTCTACCCCCAAACTGCTAAATATATGTTCTCATCAGCTCATGGAACATTCTCTAATATTGATCATATCCTAGGCCACAAGATATGTCTCCCAAATTTTTAAAAATACAAACTATTTTGTCTTTCTTCTCAGGCAACAGTGGAATAAAACTAGAAATCAATTCCAAGAGAAACATTCATCCCTACACAAAGTCATGGAAACTAAACAACCTATTGCTTAATAATAGTTGGGTCAGTGAGGAGGTGAAGATGGAAATCAAAATATTCTTTAAACTAAATAATAATGGGGAAACAACTTATCAAAACCTTGGGTTACAGTTCTGAGAGTAAATGCCCACATACAAACAAAGTTCACAAATCAACAATCTAATGAATCATCTCAAGGAACTGGAAAAGGGGACCAGGTGAGGTAGCTCACACTTGTACTAACACTCTGGGAGGCCAAGGTGGGTGGATTGCTTGAGCTCAGGAATAAAAGACCAGCCAGAGCAAGAGTGAGACTCCATCATTACTAAAAACAGGAACTCTAGCAAGCCATTGTGGTTGGCACCTGTAGTCCCAGGTACTGGGGAGGCTGAGGCATGAGGATCACTTGAGCCCAAGAGTTTGAGGTTACTATAGCTACAATGATGCCACAGTACTCTAGCCAGGGCAAATGAGTGAGTCTCTACCTCAAAAAGGAAAACAAAAAAGGAATTGGAGGGTCGGCGCTTATGGCTCAAGCGGCTAAGGTGCCAGTCACATACACCTGAACTGGCAGGTTCAAATCCAGCCTGGGCCCACCAAGCAACAATGACGGCTGCAACCAAAACATAGTCAGCCGTTGTGGCAGGTGCCTGTAGTCCCAGCTACTTGGGAGGTGGAGGCAGGAGAATCACTTGAGCCCAGGAGTTGGAGGTTTCTGTGAGCTGTGATGTCATGGCACTCTACCCAGGACGACAGCTTGAGGCTCTGTCTCAAACAAAACAAAACAAAACAAAACAAAAGGAATGGGAAAAGGAAGAGAAGGCCACTCCAAAACTCAGCAGAAAAAAAGAAATAACTGGCTCAGTGCCTGTGGCTCAAGTGGCTAAGGAGCCAGCCACATTCACCTAAGGTGGTGGGTTCAAATCCAGCCCGGGTCCACCAAACAATGATAGCTGCAACCAAAAAATGGCCAGGCATTGTGGTGGGCACCTGTAGTCCCAGCTACTTGGGAGGCTGAGGCAGGTGACTCACTTGAGCCCAGGAGTTGGAGGTTGCTGTGAGCTGTGATGCCATTGCACTCCACCCGGGGTGATAGCTTGAGGCTCCATCTCAAAAAAAAAAAAAAAAGAAAAGAAAAGAAATAACCAAGATCAGAACACAACTAAATGAAATCAAGAATAAAAGAACTAGTTGGATTTCTTCCTGGCTGAAGATCTCACCCCACATGTAGCCAGGTGGAATAAAGCCATTTTAATTACACAAACCAGGACTCTGTTTTCCTTTTGTCTCACATCTTGGAGCAGTCTTTTATATTTGGTTCCATAACTCTTCATTTGGTACCAAACCTGGCATGGGGAGAAGCCCCTTGGGGGGGGTGCTGAATATTTAACATAGGGCTGGAAGTTCTAGCCAATACAATCAGGAAAGAGAAGGTAATAAAGGGCATCTAAATGGGGGCAGAGGACGTTAAACTCTCTCTTTGCTGACAATGTGATTTTTTTTTTTTTTTTTTTTGAGACAGAGTCTCACTTTGTCTCCCTCAATAGAGTGCCAGTGTTGTGGCATCACACCTCAGAGCAACCTCCACCTTTTTGGCTTAAGCAATTCTCTTGCCTTCTGAGTAGCTGGGACTACAGGTGCCCTCCACAATACTCGGCTATTTTTTTGTTGCAATTTGGCCAGGGCTGGCTTTGAACCTACCACCCTTTGTATATGAGGCTGGCGCCCTACTCACTTAGGCACAGGCACTGCCTGCTGATGATGTGATCTTATACGTAGAGAACCCACTCCTGGAGAAGTGATCTAAAATAGAGTAATTTCAGCTTGGCACCGGTAGCTCAGTGAGTAGGGCACTGGTCACATAAACCAAACCTGGTGGGTTTGAGCCTGGTCCAGGCCGGCTAAATAACAATGCCAACTACAACCAAAAAACATCTGGGCATTGTGGCAGGCATCTCTAGTCCCAGCTACTTGGGAGGCTGAGGCAAGAGAATTGCTTAACCCCAAGAGTTTGAGGTTGCTGTGAGCTGTGATGCCATGGCACTCTACCCAGGGTGACATAGTGAGACTCTGTCTCAAAGAAAAAAAAATACAGTAATGTCTCAGGATATAAAATCAATGTCCACAAATCAATAGCCTTTGTATATGCCAATAACAGCCAAGATGAAAAGCTAATCAAGGACACAATTCCCTTGTCAGTAGCTTCAAAGAAAATGAAATACCTAGGAATATACCTAATAAAAGAAGTGAAGGACCTCTATAAAGAAAACTACATAACCCTAAGAAAAGAAATAGCAGAAGATATTAACAAATAGAAGAAAATATCATGCTCATGACTGGGAAGAATCAACATTGTTAAAATTACTTATACTTACCAAAGCAATCTACAGATTCAATGCAATCCCCATTAAAATACCAACATCGTGGGGGAGGAGGGAAGATGGCTGACTGGAGCCAGTGTTCCACAGAGTCTCCCTTCTATCCTCTTAGAGTCTCTCTTTTATCCTCTTAAAGGATATAAGTTTAGCAAGTAAGCTGATAGTTTGGAGCTGAGCCAAGAGAAAAAGTTGAAGAGCTCACATCACTCCTGCTGAGGCAGGCTGCAACCCCAAGGAAATAAGCAATAGGTACAAAATCCATCACCACGCAGATGGGAGTTCCCCACCCCCATGAGAATGGCTCACAGTATACTTTCTACAAACAAGAAAGCAGAGTTCAAATCTCCTCCTATTTTATCCCACAGGAGAGACCCTCTAAAAACTGGAACTCCTTCCCCAGAGAGAACTCACTAGTGTGCTATGGCACTCTTGCACCAGTCATAAAATTGAACATAGACTCTACCCACAATTCTGCACTCCAAGCATTCCCCTCCACTCTTACCCCATGGTCTGGAAGCCTGTCTCCTATGGAGTCCAGATTCTTGGGCATTTTCTCAAGAGGCGTGGCTAGGGCTTGGGCTGTTGCAGGTCTGTGCTGGTTCTGTGGCATGGGCATGGAGCAGGGACTGTGGAGCAAGGGAGTCACACAGGAGAGGGAGAAGTGGTGCCCTGCAGCACAGTGCAGCAGCGGCAGTGGTTGGAACAATAGTGCTCACACCCATGGGGATATTTTGGAGAGACACTTCCCCCCTCCCTTAGCAACCAGAGGGAGCTGGGCCTCTACTCCAGTGGCAGCCACTGGTGAAACAGATATGGGATGTAAATGCAGGCCCCATGAGTGAAGGGTATGCCTGAGGTGGTACCTGCCTGGGTGGAGTGTGGTGGGGATTGAGAATAGAATCCATGGGCGTGCAGAGGCAGCATACTTTCAGGGCAGGGCAAGTCAGAATTGCTTTTGTGAGCCCAAGATGCAACTGGCCCCCAGGGGCGCATAGCTGGGACAAAAGCAGGCATGGCAGCAGCACCAGCTCAGGCAGTGGCAGGAAGTGAGAGCCTTTGTGAGCTCTAACCGCACCTGCCCTAACACAGAGTGCAGCAGAGACTGAGACACCAGCTCCGTGAGAATTGGCACAGCAGAAGTGGCACAGGGAGGGGCTGAGTCACAGTTTCTGTGAACTCAAATAAAGCCTGGCCAGCAGGGGAATATAGCCAGGAGAGAAACACAAATTCTGCGAGAATGTAAGTGGCAGCAACATCAACCTGGGGCGGGGCTGGAACTGAGTGAAACTCCTCAGCTTCCATTAAGCACCCGAGCCAGGATTCAGCTCACTCAGCCAGCTGGTGACAGAGTGCAGTGGGCTGGCTGAGGAGACGTAGATCTCACTGTGACTCAGGCAGGTGCAAATCCCTGGAGCATTTGCTCATTGGAGGGAACTGGGTCACAGCCCTGCAAGCTTACCAGTGACTGGGTGTGACAGAGGTGCAAGGTGGGGAAGGGGGCATCAAACTTCCCAGACTAATTCATTTTCTGGGTGGGCCCTTCTAACTCAATAGAGCACCAGAGCAATTCATACTGGAGCTGCCAGCAGACGCCTGCTGTCTAGTTGCTGGAGACCTTTTAAACTCTCCCACTTGAGACTGAGTGCTGACTGGGACAACTGATTTGGAACTCTTTTTTTTTTTTTGGCTGGGGCTGGGTTTGAACCCACCACCTCTGGCTTATGAGATTGGTGCCCTACTCCTTTAAGCCACAGGCACTGCCCTGATTTGAAACTCCTGACCTGGGCCAATCACCTGAGGACCATGCAGTGGTACCTGGTAGTGTTGTGGTGGGAAGGTTTGATTTGATTTTCCTTTTCCAGTTGTTGCCCATGGGGGGCAGGGTGTATAAGTTGCTAGTATTTATCCACAGCTGAGACTTCAACCCAGAGTTACTGATTCACTTGGATTGGACAGAGACCAGCTGAAAACAAGACAGAGCCATTTCACCCCAAAACACTGAGTAGGTCCCCAGTGTATCAGGCCATAGCACTGTATGGGTCCTTTGCAAAGCTGTAGGGGAAAAGCTGCAGTCACCAGTCCCAGCTCTTGGGCAAAGAGCTGATTAATCACTACTCCAGGAGCCCCCAACCCAATTTCACCTTATCTGCTCATCTAGCCAAACGGTGAAAAATAATCATGGGGCGGAATCAGCAGAAAAACTCCGGCAATGTAAATAATCAGAATAGATCAACTCCCTCAAGGAACTACAAGGCAGACACACCAGAAGATCCCATTCATAAACAAATGGCCGAGATGTCAGAAATCGAATTCAGAATTTGTTCAGACCATTGCAATTCAGAACATTGCAAATAAGATTAACAGAATTGAGGTAAAGTTGGAATCAGAAATTCAAGGAGCATTTCAAAAGTTGTCACAAGAATTCAATGAATTCAAAGACAAAAGTCACCAAAGATTTTGACACATTGAGGCAAGAACTTGCAGCCCTCAAAGATTTGAGAAATACAGTAGAATCCCTCAGTAACAGAATGGAGCAGGCAGAAGAAAGGATTTCAGACATTGAAGAAAATGTCTGAAATCCTTTGAAAGCTCCCAAAATCTCAAAGAAGAAGAGAAGTAGAGAGCAAAAATGGATCATTCTCTCATAGACCTTTGGGATAATTCGAACAAAACTAATATTTGCCTTATAGGAATTCCTGAAGGTGACGAGGTTGCTTCAGAAGGCCCAGATGCTCTACACAAAGAGATAATGGAAAAGAACTTCGCAAACATGGCAAGAGATTCTGAAATTCAGGTAGCAGACAGTTTCAGAACCCTAGCAGAACTCAACTCAAATAAAACATCTCCTAGACACATTATAATTAACTTTGCCAAAGTTAATATGAAGGAGAAAATTTTGCAAGCAGCCAGATGTAAGAAAACGATAACCTACAAGGGGAAGAATATTGGAGTGACTGCAGAGCTCTTTGTTGAAATCTTTCAAGCTAAAAGAGGGTGGTCATTGACCTTTAACATCCTAAAACAAAATAACTTTCAACCCAGGATCCTGTATCCAGCTAAACTGAGTTTCATTTATATTGGAGAAATTAAATACTTAAATGACATTCACATATTAAAGAAATTTGCCATGACTAAACAAGCTCTCCAGGATATTCTCAGACCTATCCTAAATAATGACTGGCACAAGCCTCTACCACCAAAGTAAACACACTCAGAAACTTTTGATCAAATTGCAACTTTCACAGTGGCAAATGGATTAAAAATGTCCACTGGACTTCCAAAAAATTTAATATCCAGAATACTACCAGGCTTATCAATTTTCTCAATTGATGTGAACGGCTTAAATTGTCCTCTAAAGAGGCACAGGTTGGCTGACTGGATACAAAAACTCAGGCCAGATATCTGATGCATACAGGAATTTCATCTTACCTTAAAAGATAAATATAGACTCAGGGTGAAGAGATGCTCATCTATAATTCAGGCAATGGAAAATAAGAAAAAAGCAGATGTTGCAATTTTATTTGTAGATACAATAGGCTTTAAACCAACAAAAGTAAGGAAAGATAAGGATGGTTGCTTCATATTTGTTAAGGGTAACACTCAACATGATGAGATTTTGATTATTAACATTTATGCACCCAACCAGAATGCACCTCAGTTTATAAGATAGACTCTAACAGACATGAGCAACTTGACTTTCTCCAGCACCATAATAGCCAGAGATTTTAACACTCCTTTGACAGTGTTGGATAGATCCTTCAATAAGAAACTAAGCAAAGAAATTTTAGACTTAAACTTAACCATTCAACATTTGCATCTAACAGACATCTACAGAACATTTCATCCTAACAAAACTGAATACACATTCTTCTCATAAGTCACACGTCTAACCTCAGCAAATTTAAAAGAATAGAAATTATTCCTTCCATCTTCTTGGACTGTCATGGAATAAAAGTTGAACTTAATAACAACAGGAATCTGCATACTCATATAGAAACATGGAAACTAAATAACCTTATGCTGAATAATAGCTGTGTCATAGATGAGATTAAGAAGGAAATTACCAAATTTTTGGAATAAAACAATAATGAAGACATGAATTACCAGAATCTCTGGGATACTGCAAAGGCAGTCCTAAGAGGGAAATTTATAGCATTGCAAGCCTTCCTGAAGAGAATGGAAAGAGAGGAAGTTAACAACTTAATGGGACATCTCCAGAAACTGGAAATTGCAATCCCAAATCCAGCAGAAGAAAAGAAATAATCAAAACTAGAGCAGAATTAAATGAAATGGAAAACAAAAGGATTATACAACAGATCAATAAATCAAAAAGTTGTTTTTTTTTTAAAAGGTCAATAAAATAGATAAACCTTTAGCCAATCTAACCAGGAATAAAAGAGTAAAATCTCTAATTTCATCAATCATAAATGGCAAAGATGAAATAACAACAGATTCCTCAGAAACTCAAACCTTAATGAATATTACAAGAAACTCTATTCTCAGAAATACAAAAATCTGAAGGAAATAGACCAATACTTGGAAGCATGCCACCTTCCTAGCCTTAGCCAGAATGATGTGGAAATGTTGAACAGGCCTATATCAAGTTCTAAAATAGCATCAACTATACAAAATATCCCTAAAAAGAATAGCCTGGGACCAGATGGCTTCACATAAGAATTCTACCAAACCTTTAAACAGGAACTATAGTAGTACCTATATTACTTAACCTTTTCCACAATATAGAAAAAGAAGGAATACTACCCAATACATTCTGTGAAGCAAACATCACCTCAATCCCCAAAACAGGAAAAGACCCAACAAGAAAAGAAAAGTAGGGTGCCACCTGTGGCTCAAAAGGGTAGGGCTCCAGCTCCATGTGCTGGAGGTGGTGGGTTAAAACCCAGCTCTGGTCAAAAAAAGAAAAAAGAAAGAAAGAAAGAAAAGAAAGAAAAGAAAAGAAAATTATAGACCAATATCACTAATGAATATTGATGCAAAAATATTCAATAAGATCCTAGCAAACAGACTCCAGCATCACATCAAACAATTTGTACACCATGACCAAGTGAGTTTTATCCCAGAGTCTTAAGGCTGGTTCAATATACGTAAATCTATAAATATAATTCATCACATAAACAAAATAAAAAACAAAGACCATATGAGCCTCTCAATTGATGCAGAAAAAGCTTTTGATAACATCCAGCATCCTTTCATGATCGGAACACTTAAGAAAACTGGTATAGAGTTTGATGGGTAGCAAGAGCAGAGAATGGACCCCAGAGAGCCCTGAGCAGCCCCATTGCCACTGCTGGCCTAGTTACCATCACACATGGGGAGGAGCTGCAGCTTCCTGTGGCCAGAACCAGTCACCATCACTGCAACCATGAGCAGCTAGGCTGATACCCAGCAGCTACCCACTGCCCACCCACTACCCCCTCCCCACCCTCAGCACTGCTAACACCAGGCCTGGCACTATGACAGCAGCACAGGGAGTGGTGGTTAGGTGGCCTCACATTGGCGGTGCCTGCCTGTGGGGACAAGAAGATCATCACAGGGAAGGTTTTGGGAACAGTAAAATGGTTCAATGTAAGAAACAATTATGGTTTCATCAACAGGAATGACACCAAGGAAGATGTATTTGTACACCAGACTGCTATAAAGAAGAATAACCCCAGGAGGTACCTTTGCAGAGTAGGAGATGGAGAGACTGTGGAGTTTGATGTTGTTGAAGGAGAAAAGGATGCAGAGGCAGCAAATGTTACAGGCCCTGGTGGAATTCCAGTTCAAGGCAGTAAGTATGCAGCAGACTGTAACCATTACAGGTGCTATCCACGTCTCAGGGTTCGCCCACACAATTCCCAGCAGAATTACCAGAATAGAGAGAGTGGGGAAAAGAATGAGGGATCGGAGAGGGCTCATGAAGACCAGGCCCAACAATGTCAGCCCTACCGCAGGTGAAGGTTCCCACTTTACTACATGGGGAGACCCTATGGGTGTCGACCACAGTATTCCCACCCTCCTGTGCAGGGAGAAGTGATGGAGGGTTCTGACAACCAGGGCTCAGGAGAACAAGGTAGACCAGTAAGACAGAATATGTATCAGTGTTATAGACCATGATTCTGCAGGGCCTCTTTTGGCCATCCTCGCCAAAGACAGCCCACAGAGGATGGCAACGAAGAGGATAAAGAGAACCAAGGAGATAAGACCCAAGGTCAGCAGCTGTTGCAACTTCAATTACCTATGCAGATGCCCAGAAAACCCTAAACCACAAGATGGCAAAGAGACAAAATCAGCCAATTCACCAGCTGAGAATTCATCTGCTCCCGAGGCTGAGCAGGGCAGGGCTGAGTAAATGCCAGCTTACCATCCCTACCATCATTCGGTTTAGTCATCCAACAAGAAGAAACAAATATGAAATTCCAGTAATAAGAAATGAATAAAAGATTGGAGCTGAAGACCTTAAGTGCTTGCTGAAGGGGTACAGCCCCCCACGCTCAGACATGGCAGTTTCGCCTCATGTACTCCCCATGGAACATGGAACTAAGATGGAAATTCCCTTATTCCTTAAATATGCCTGGGCATGCTGAAAAGCAGAATGTTCTTAGAAAGGAATTTGTCAGAGGACCACGCCAGGTCATAGCTGGCAGCTAAACACCTGTTTAGGCATTGAGCAGTTGTATTCTGTTCCTTTCTCCTCATTAAAATAATAATGGTTGGTCTTGGTTCAGGGAAATGGGCTGACAGAACAGATAACCTGGCACCTTTGTGATTTAATCCCAAATAAAATGTTCTTAATTTGTATCAATTGTATATGTGTTCAGCAGTAATTGTATTGGATTGGAATCTTTATGGCAGTTTCCATGATCTTACTTTGCTGTCTTAACTGTATTGATATTTTAAACTTTCATCTGATGTTCTAGGGTATATAAGACAATCAATAAAGATAGGTGGTCCCTGAATGCTGGAGCGAGCTTCAGCTCCCTTTTCCAATTAATCATCTCCTCTGCAGTGCTTATGTTTGTGTCATAGAACAGTCAGCTGTGGAAACAGTAGCACTTGCTTTTTGCCCATTGACCAGATAAGTAGAACTATTTGCATTATCTATGAAGCATGAGGTTTTAATTATTTTTACCTAAAGAAGTCTTTTTTAGTAATAACAAACGTGGTTTTTTTTTTAAATACCTGGTTTTTCTCAATATGCCTTTAAAGGTTTTTAAATTGTTTCATATCTGGTCAAGTTGAGATATTTAAGAACTTCATTTTTAATTTGTAATAAAAATTTACAACTTGATTTTCTTCAAAAAAGTCAACAAACTGCAAGCACCTGTCAATAAAGGTCTTAAATAATTTTTAAAAAATGAAAATTGGTATAGAAGGGACATTTCTTAAACTGATAGGGGCCATTTACAGCAAACCCACAGCCAAAATTGTATTGAATGGAGTTAAGTTGAAATCATTTCCACTCAGATCAGGAACCAGACAAGGTTATCTATTGTTACCACTGCTTTTTAACATTGTAATGTAAAGCTTAGCCATCACACTCAGGCAAGAGAAGGCAATCAAGGGTATACATACAGGGTCAAAAGAGATCAAGATTGAACTCTTTGCAGATGATAAAATTGTATATCTGGAAGATACCAGGGATTCTACTACAAAACTCTTAGAAATGATCAAGGAATACAGCAGCGTCTCAGGTTACAAAATCAACACTCATAAATCTATAGCCTTTATATATACCAACAATAGTCAAGCTGACAAAAAAGTTAAGGACTCTATTCCTTTTACAGTAGTGCCAAAGAAGATGAAATACTTGGGAGTATACCTAACAAAGGACATGAAATATCTCTATAAAGAGAACTGTGAAACTCTAAGAAATAGTTGAAGATGCTAAGAAATGGAAAAACATACCATGCTCATGGCTGGGAAGAATCAACATGGTTAAAATGTCTATACTACCCAAAGCAATCTACAGATTTAATGCAATCCCTATTAAAGCACCATTGTAATACTTTAAAGACCTCAAAAAAATAATACTTCAAGGTGGAGGCAAGATGGCAGACTGCAGCTAGCTTTCTACAGAGGCTTCTGTCCAGAAGGAGACTTGAAGGACATAAGTTTAGCAAGTGAGCTGATGGTTTGCAGCTGAGCCAAGAGAGAAGATTGAAGAACGCACTTCAACCTTGCTGAGGCGAGTTGCAACCCCAAAAATACAAACAAAAGATACAAAATCCTCCACCAGGCAGATGGGAGTTCCTTCCCCCACAAGAAGAGTTCACAGTTTACTCCATACAAACAAGCGAGCAGAGTTCAAACATCCTCCCACTCTATCCCATGGGAAAGACCCTCCCCAAACTGGATCTCCTACCCCTGCTGGTATAAACTGTATATATTCTCTAACTGCGACTGTGAACTCCCAGGATTCCCCCCCACTCTCACCCCGTGGTCTGGAGATTTGTCACCCATGGAGTCCAGATTCTTGGGCATTTCCTTGAGAGGAGTGGAGGGAGAAAGGGCTGGTGCTGGTCTGTGTTGACTCTGTGGCACGAGAGTGAGGAGAGGACGGTCAGCTGAGAGGAAGCCATACAGTAGGTGCAGTATCCTGAGTTGCAGAGTGGCAGCCACAGCAGCAGGAAAGGCTCACATCCCTGACACCATTCCAGATAGGCACGCCCTGTCTCTCTGGGCAACCAGAGGTTCTGGGCTGGCAGAGTGGCCTTGGGAAGTTCTGTGAGTAAAGAGACCTAATAGCACCTAGCCCTCATGGGAATATAGCTAAGACAAAGGCAGTGGGTGGGCAGAAATTGGAATTGACAACTGAGTGTAAACTCTAATTGCTTGCTGCCCAGGGCTGAGTTTTTTTTATTAGCTCCAGGAATGTCTAACCTGCAGAGGAATTTAGCTGGGACAGAAACAAATTACATAAAGTTGCTCTGTCCTATTCTGCTAGCAACATCAACTAGGCACAGGGCTGGAAGTGAGTGAACTTCCCCAGCCTAAATTAAACACCCAAGGCCCCCCTGCCAGATTCAGATCTGATGACTCTGGCACTCGTAAACCCTGGCAGCAGTTGCTCAAGGGAGTGAACTGGGTCACAGCCCTGTGGGATTACCAGTGACTGGGTGCAAGATGGGGGAGGAGGCATCAACCTTCCCAGACTAATTCATTTGCTGGGTGGGTCCTTTTGCCCTCACATAGCACTGGAGGGAGTCATATCTGAGCTGCCAGCAGACCCCTCCTATCTAGTTGCCAGAGACATTTTGAACACTCCCACCTGAGACTGGTGCTCACTTTCCCCAAATTGGGAAAACCGATTTGGAACCCTTGAACCAGGCAAATCACCCAAGGATTATCCAAAGTGGCTGATAGTTGGTGTATGGTTGAGGGAAAGTTTGATTTTCCTTGCCCAATTGTTGTTTGTGGGGGGAGGGACAACTTAATTGCTGGTATTTCTACAGCTGAGACTTCAACCAAGAGTAAATGACTCACTAGGGTAGGACAGAGACCAGCTGAAAAAAAGACAGAGCCACATAGCCCCACCACACCAAGCAGGTCTGCAGTCTCTCAGGCCATGACACTGTACAGGTCCTTGACAAAGCTCAAGGGGATAGGCCAATTGGGGTAAAATAATCATGGGGCATAATCAGCAGAAAAGCTCTGGTAATATGAATAACCAGAGTAGATCAACACCCCCAAGAAAGGATGTGGCAGATGCAACTGAAGATCCCTTTCATAAACAGATGGCCGAGATGTCAGAAATCGAATTCAGAATTTGGATTGCAAATAAGATTAATAGAATAGAGGCAAAGATAGAATTAGAAATTCAAGGAGCATTCCAAAAGTTCAATCAAGAATTCAACAAATTCAAAGACAAAACCACCAAAGATTTTGAAAGATTGAGGTAAGAGATTGCAGCCCTCAAATATCTGAAAAATATTGTAGAATGCAGCAGGCAGAAGAAAGGATCTCAGACATTGAAGACAAGGCTTTTGAACATGCCCAAGCGTCCAAAGAGGAACAGAAATGGAAAGCAAAAACGGATCATTCTCTCAGACAGCTCTGGAATAATTCAAAGAAAGCTAATATTCACCTTATAGGAATCCGTGAAGGTGATGAAGTTGCTTCACAAAACACAGAGGCTCTTCTTCATGAAATTATGAAAGAAAACTTTCCAGATATGCCAAGAGATCCTGAAATTCAGATTGCAGACAGCTTCAGAACCCCAGCACATCTCAATCCAAATAAGACATCCCCCAGACACATCATAATTAACTTCACTAAAGTTAATATGAAAGAGAAAATCCTGCAAGCAGCTAGACGTAAAAAAACCATAACCTACAAGGGGAAGAAAATGAGAATAACTGCAGATCTCTCTGCTGAAAACTTTCTGGCCAGAAGAGGGTGGTCATTGACATTTAATCTACTAAAATAAAATAACTTTTAACCCAGGATCCTGTATCCAGCTAAACTGAGTTTCATTTATGATGGAGAAATTAAATACTTTAATGACATTCACATGTTGAAGAAATTTGCCATAACTAAACCAGCTCTTCAGGATATTCTCAGGCCTATCCTCCATAATGATCAGTGTAATCCTCCACCACAAAAGTAAACTCACTCAGAAACTTTTGATCAAACTCCAACTTCCACAGTGGTAAAAGGATTAAAAATGACCACTGGACTTTCAAACAACTTTATACCCAAACTTTTACTAGGCTTATCAATAATTTCTATGAATGTGAATGGCTTAAAGTATCCCCTGAAGAGGCACTGATTGGCTGACTGGATACAGAAACTCAGAGAAGATATCTGTTGTATAAAAGAACCTCATCTTACCTTAAAAGATAAATATAGACTTAGGGTGAAGGGATGGTCATCTATATTTCAGACAAATGGAAAGTGGAAAAAAGCAAGTATTGCAATTTTATTCGCAGACACAATAGGTTTTAAACCAACCAAAGTAAGCAAAGACAAGGATGGCCACTTTATATTTCTTTTCTTTTTTTGAGATGGAGCCTCCAGCTATCCCCCTGGGCAGAGTGCCATGGCATCACAACTCACAGCAACCTCCAACTCCTGGGCTCAAGTGAGTCTCCTGCCTCAGCCTCCCAAGTAGCTGGGACCACAGGCACCCGCCACAACGCCCGGCCATTTTTTTGGTTGCAGCCATCATTGTTGTTTGGCGGGCCCAGGCTGGGGATTCAAACCCGCCACCTTAGGTGTACATGG